>JXWZ01013288.1:0-10589 GCA_000956215.1 Anopheles farauti No. 4 | reverse complement strand
GGAGCCCGACCAATACAGTCACACCGTAATCTTTTTTGCTGCACGAACCAACATTTTATGTAAGACGATATTTTTGTAAAAAATATTAATCAAAAATATGTGTAATTAGTTATAACGAAATGTTTTATTATGCTGGAAGATTCTTCATCAAGTTTTGCCATGTTATAGTGGTATTGTATATATAGATTATATTTCCTGACGAAATTTAATTTTTAAATCACTAACATATTCCGCAAGTAAGTGAAAGTCGTATATTTCGGCAAAGGCCCAATATTGCTGACAAAAATAGTGATCCAATCAATAAATCGACTAAATTGGCGTTCAAATATTCGCTTTTTTTCACTTAAAGTCGCATGGTTTTCATCTTACAATGTGTATAAAAATTATTCAGTTTAAATTTATGTTACTTTGTTGTTATTATACTTTAATGCATCAAATGATCGCGTAAAATTCAACATACCATTAAGATAATATACTGTTTTTTTTTTAAATAGTTAATCACCTACACATTGAACATTGAATGCAACACGATAGCAAAATCCTTTTCCCTAGTTATTTTAAACATTTTTTTTATGAAAAAATCATGTGTTTAAAATGTTTTATTAGTCATCAGTGGATTATACTTTGGATAGATTGTGTTATTTGCATTAAAGTATTTATTGAAAAAATTTTGCCTAACGACGAAGCCGATAATGAAAACCTAGATCCTTACATACATTTGCTCGGTCGTTTATTGAGTTTTTTTAAGTTGCCTATTTCAATTCTATAATCACACGCACTAGCTTAGCGTTTCTTCATAATTTTGCGTTTACTTTATACTTTCAGGTCGAGATGCTAATGATTTGAAGATTTTGGATGCTAACGCAAAAATTATCCAAATATTTTTCCCTATATCTATTCCGTCCGTGTACACTGTTCATACAAAGAATGTTTCTGTATATAGAACCTTTTTTCGCTTAAACACACTTGTTACAGATTCGTTGGTCCAAATGATAACTCCACGTTTTACCGATGACGCCAGCGATCCGGAAAAAGAGCATATTTTTACATCCAGGGGCTCGTACAGCATGATCCGAAAATAGAAAGTTGTGCTTCTGTGTCCGAGCAGCTTTTGCAACGCACCTGTCTGCATCAGTGTGCGACGTTTTCTTCTCGGAACATATGTTCCATCGAGCGGAAAATGTAGCGCAATGCAAAAACTTTCGCAAGCCACCGATCGGCATTAGAGATTCGGGGAAAAAATTCAAATTTTCTGGACACCGCCACCAAATTTTCCTTCCCCCGATTGGTGTCTAAACCAGAGCAGGCAAGCGTTTCAATGGACGGCAAATTGCAAATTGTAGCAAACCTCGAGCTGCAATTTATTCGATAACAAATGCAACAACTTTGACCATAGTGAAACGGTGTTTCGTGGAGATGGGAAGTGTAGGAGGCATGCACGTCCATTCCGACGAGTGCGGCTTTGATTCGACGATGGTGAAATTCGTTCATTTTCCGTGTTTACCCATGAATGATGGAAGGTGACGTGAATTTGCTGTAGAAATTGTTCTACCGCTGCCCTGCTGGGCGAAGTGTGCCGAACAGTTCGGGAAAAGTAGTTTATTTAGCCGTGTGTACACTACTCCGGTTTGGTAGTCGATTGAGATAATGATAGTGGTGGAGCAAATGAATCATCATTTTGATTTCGTGTCGGTCGAGAATGTAAATTTGCGAGTGCTGCTGAAAAGGAAAACGCCGCGCTTATCTTCGCGTTTGTTATGCGGGGCTTGTGGAGCTACGAAATGATCCACTCAATCCGGTAGTTGCACCACGGGATTGTTGAATTTGCTAAGCTTCGTTGAACGCACTTTGGATGGTTTACTAATCGGGCGAATCTGTTTGAATGTTTTCATCCGGTCACAAAATTTGCAGCATTTTTTTGTTGGAAAAGGTTTTTAAAATGTTTTTAAAGTTAAAAAAAAACAAATTCTTCGTTGCAAATAAACATAATTAGCACAACACGAAACATACCCAAAAATTGCTTGATTTCAGAGTTGCCAGCTCTTTAAAGTCGTATTTCGTAGCAGCATACCCGTAAAATGAACGAACAACCCTAAAGTGGCCCTGGCGAATTATACTACTAATTTCTGTCGTAACAAGGGTTTTCTGTAGATGTTTGACGAATTCCCATGATTTTTTAATCTGTAGAAATACTTTCCCATATATTTTATATTTCGTATTGTGTGTTTTTTTTTGGTTTAATTTGTCAAATTTTTTCAATCTTGAAACTTTTTCACATATTTTTGAATCGCTCCTTTAATTTTTGGAACGTGAACGTGAATATGTATTTTTTAACATGAACTACAATCGAAAATTACATATTTTCATTTGAAACAATTTGTTGAAAAACATAGAAATGCTGAAATTCGAAACTGTTTCGGAAATGTGTAAGATATGCTGAGTTTTTACTTCCAAAAGCTAGAGCTGTAAAAAAATGGTAAAAATGAGAATGTTGGATAAAATTCAAATAATTTAGTCCATCATCACTTGGGTCCAAATTTACCTCCAGAAATGCCATCTTCATCGCCGATGCTCGACCCTAGATCCCATGCCGTTACTAACATTTGCCCACAAGTCCACAGCAGTGAACACCACAGCTCACCTCTGTGTCAGACTGAGTAATGTGCGGTGAAACTGCTCGGTATCATTTCAAGCTTAGTGGTCTATACAATGTCTTGATCTTGGATGCCCGCAGGACGAAAGCCAATTTTGTGTCCCGCAGCAGTCACGTGTGGCAAACGTGTGCACCTCAGTCGTGTAGTCATGGAAGATGAGCCATCATTTATCATGTTCACCCGGTTGTAACCGGAGCAAGCTGTTTTTATCCAATTTTTTTTTTCGAGGTTTACCATTTGTCAGGAAGCACCTTTCGTACAATGGGGCTAACATAGAACATAGTTGGAAGCAGCAAGAACCCCCCAGAGTGAGTCCAGCGCACAGATTGGTGCAGACTCTAGGACGCTTCTAGGAAGCCACATTCACGCTGTTTGGACTGTTGAACGGTGAGCTGGAATCGAAAAGTGCGCGGCATGGATCGGGTGTTTAGATTTCTCGAAAAACCACGCTTCGAACTGGTCCAGGCTGCAACGGTTGACCAGAACGCGAAGCTTTTCCGTTTCGCGAACGCATTCCAAAATGGACGCTCGGGCAGGTTGTGTTGGTTGGTTGAAAATCAAATCAAAAGCGCTAAAAGAAGTCTAAAAAAAATATTAATCTAGTCAACCGTGAAACGTGGCCGACCTTGCATAGTTCATCTTTTCGGCCGACAGCGAAAAACAGTGATGGGCTTCAAGGCAGCATTGACCGATGGTGTGGATGGTAAAAAGTTGAACTCAAACAGCTTGATAAAGTGCGTGCGTGAAACGAAACGTACGGTTCCATTTTCACTCATGTAACGTGCCGGATCGTGGTTCGATTCGGCCAACTGAAGGTCGAGTACGAATAGAATAAATGCTAATCTTCGAGCGTCCTATGCGTTTTTGTTTTCGTTTGTCATGAAAGTGTGGAAGTTTGTATCATTAAAAATATGTTCATCAAAATAAAAGAAATTTTGTGATGGCCAATCACGTTATTAAAATTGCGATATGTTTAGAGTCTGCTGTGGAATAAACTGCAGGTTTATTGTTGATTAATCTATCTTCTTCTTTCATTTATTGAACCTAATAAAGAAAGTCAATGTAATGATGTTATGAAATTTTGGGTTGATCAGTTTAATAAAATTTAGTGATTGGAAATTTAGACTTTGTATTTCCAGCTTAGTGGGTATGTTAAAAATTACAAATGTTTCAAATTTTACGATCAACAGCTGATATGATCCGAGAGCCTTTCCACGGGGGTTTGAAGTGAACAAGTTTGAGCAACATAATACAATTTGTTTCTTTTACATTATTTTACTTAATTATAGGGAATTAAATTACTGAATAATTTTTTTATTTAGTTAACCATGGCATGATTGTTTTATAATTTTTCAGTAAAAAAAATACTTAATTATCCTCTCAAAATAGATTTATCATTCATTTCTGTTTTTTTATCTTAGGCACTATTTGTGTAGATCTTAAAGCTGTTGCTATGTATATCATAATATGAATAATTTTTTTTAAATTTTTTTATATCACACGGTAAAATTTCATTTTTGAACTATCTTTCATGTTATATTTACTGTTAGACTTTTTTATATTTTCATATCTTTTTTTTTCGATAGTCATAAACTTCTCTCTTTCCTTGGGTCTTTAGTTTTTGAGTTTTTTCTATTTTTAACAAATTACTCTCCGTTTACGGGCAAGATTATGTTGTTAATATTTTTTAAATGCGTTTGTTAACCAGGCTCTTAATTTCAGCATGAATCGTTTTATATTTTACCACATGCCCATACCGTTTATAGCTTATCGATCGTCCAACAGAGTTGTTTATTTTTGCTCGCGCAAACGATTTGACTCTTTGGCTGCAAACAGGGGAACAAAAATTAAAGCTTCATCACGCGGAGCTCTCTTGCATTTCTCGCGTGCCCAATGAGAACGGGTTGGACGTGAAAATATCACGTCCATCCGAGTCGTCCATTCTTCAATCAACGTACACCATCCAGCCCAGCCCGGGGTGGCTGCTGCTGCCGGTGGCAATTTGTAACGCTGCTCGGCTGCTTGATGGCAAATCGGATGATAAAATTACACTTAATGGAAGGTTGCGGTCTTCCGGCGCTGGAGCGCTGGTGCACCCGGAGTCCCGGAAGGTGGCGTTGCTGCTACCGAAATTACTTTTTAAGCGCAATGTGGTGGCCCCGCAGACTGGTGGGCCGCGTTGACTATCATTTGCACACGAAGCCGCGCACCGGGTTTGCGAGTCGGTGCCTGGGTGAGCATAATTAGCATTCACCGATGCTAGTCGACAAAAACTTTCGGCATACGCACAAGGACACCGATCCATGCCGTCGGTTCGGGGCCGTTGGTTCCGAGGCAATGGCGTCTGGTGCAGAACGAATGGCAATGGGAGGGAAAGAGATTGCATGGTTCGAGCATGACGAGAGTGTTGCACACAAGAACAGTGTGGCAAACTTAATTAGGATGCTTCGAAACTGGCGGAACTTGATTAGATTGTATGCAACAAAAAAAGCACAACTTCAAGCAAAATATGGAAATAATATTTGTCTGATGTGACACATAAGAAGCTAACTTTTACTATGATATCTAATAGGTTTAACATGTTTTATGTACCAAAAGGCTCATCTTGAAAAACAAAATCAAGAGTGCATCATAATGCATCTCGCTTCATAGCGATATTAATATGATATAAATTTTCTAAATTTTCGATTGATATTATTGAAAGTTTCGTTTTCATATCAATACTGCTCTACCTTAATATTTATTTTCAATATGTTTAATACATAGCAGAATAAAAATACATGAACTTTTGGTGTTTTAAAGTATAACATCACTAATAAACCGAAGGCAATGTTGGACAAAAATATATTAAAATTAAAATATTAAAAAATAATAAAATTTTAAAATATTTATAAATATTTTAAATGTTTTAATCACCATGGAGCTCTTAAACGATCTCTGGACTACTGTTTTTTAAACTGCAAAACGTTTTGAAATTTTAAAAAAATTATCGAAATTTTGATGTTGCAGAAATGTTCTTCAAATACTTTTTAAACGTTTAAATGAACTTTTGCTGACAATTATTATGGCAAAAATAATATTATTTTGTATATAAAATGCAAAATTGTACGTCTTAATAGGTTTATTGCATATTGCTGAATAACAACCGTGTTTTTAGAATTTGAAGGCAACCATTTTTTATAACATTTTAATATGTGATTGTCTGCATTATTTGTGTTGTGTTATACAAAAATGCGAATAAGTATTGACGCTATTGTAAAGCCCTTGCGGCAAACAATATTAATATATAATAAATAAATAAATAAATAAATTTTATCATTTTTATAATAGCAATTACTTCAACAGTTTTACTATAATTTTTCCTGATATATTTAAGACTAGTTTTAAATAAGTTTTTCTATTGCCTCGTTTAGAATGCGAATTTAATTAGCGAGTTCTTCATATTCATCGCTACCTACCACGAGCGGATACATTATGCAGCAGCTTTGACGGAGCTTTTCTCCTCCTCCAGTACAATATGCTTGAAAAGGTGAACACACTCGCACGCACCTCCGTTGGGTTGACGAATCAGCGGGCGCATGTATGCTGTACCTACTCGACGGGACGGGATGGAATCGCAAAAGTAGCGTCATAATCATTCACCCACCTCACCAACCACACCCACCGCACCATCGCCAACCTGCTGGCGCCAAAGTTTCATCCAGCAAAGCGCGACACGTCCCGGGCCAAAACAACATCCTAAAGCATTAACTCGATCAACTCGATGTAATTAACGCGACAGGTTGTGGTGGCAAAACCGCGAAAGTGATTCAATTTCGGTTCCCTCCCGGTGGGTTGTGTTTCAACGCATCGTTGCTGTGAAACGGAATGGGGAAGGGGAGCCGAGGGGTGGGTGGTGGATAAAGCTAACCTATTTCGAAATGGCACGACGGGCGGTTGGGCATGATCCTCGTTTCATTGCGCTTTGCGCGAGACGACACCGGGGACGAGCAGGTCGGCAACGATTGAGCCTTTGTGCTGGAAGTAAAGCTGGCAGCTTCCCTATTTCTGATGGGGTTGTGCATTATGAAATGCGCCCATTTTCCCGGCCAACTCCAGTGACCCGAAGCTGCAGGGGCTGCATTGTAGTGCAGAGAAATGGTAAAATATACAGAGAAAGAAAAAAATAAACGAGGTCAAACTCTTCTGATCTTGCCACTGGACAGGGCACACATGGTAGCTTCGCACCTTTTTTTTCACCTATTGTTTGCAGCGACCTGTAACCATCGTGGCGCGACCACCCCACCCCCAGAGGAACACTGTTACGTCGGGTCGAACGTTGAAGTCCACCCGGGCCCCGGGAGGGATTCTTTTGATGGTTTCTTTCACGGGGGCTTTGGAAGAAAAAACGATGTAAAAAACTCCAACAGTGAGGCAAATGCGCGACTTCCTTCAAAGAGTTCTAACAATATGTTTGTCGGTGTGTGTGTGTGTGTTTGTGTGTTTTTTCCTCTATCCATACCACATTTGGTCTTTCCTATTCGGTCGGGGGAAAGTGAACGAACCCTACCGTTGTTGGAATGACGACATAAAAGAGTTGGCCGGATGGACATACAGGGCGAGACAAACTTGGTGGTTGAAAAACTCACCATTATTAAACGTGTTCTTGCATTAATCGAACGAGTAGGACTTTATTTCGCTTATTAAAATCGATCGACTCGGATGAAGAGAATTCGAATTTAAAAAAAATAATCAAAATTTCATTTCAATGTGAGGCAGATGCATTTTTTTAAAGTCATATTTAAATATCAATATTTAGGTGGAACTCAATTTGATTAAATAAAAAAAAATCTAGCTTTACTTCAACGCTATCAGAAGATGTTCGAATTGCTTTACATCCCACAATAATATTTATAATTAACAAGATGGTGGTGCGAAATTTTGACATTTTCTATGTCGTTCCTCCCCATGCTAGGTTTGATTTCTTACGCACTTTCAGTTTCATTTAAAAATTTTAATCATACAGTGTTTTGAGTTCTTGTTTTTATAGCTTCAGTGAAACTTGCTTTTAATATTGCTATCAGTATATCACACAGTTTGATTCAAAATAATGCAAAAGTTAGTAAAGGCAAATAGAGTTAATATTAAACAATTATTACTAGCAAGAAAATATTTCTGATGAGTAAATTATCTTTAACGGACTTAAACATTTTTTTCAATGACAACTTTTCTTAAAATTTGTAGGTTAAACAAACAATAATTTATCGGAATTTGTGAGTAATGATGTTTAACCGATAAAAAAACTTTAAATAAATAAATAATCATAGCAAAAATTTAAAAAAACTTCAAAACTAAAAAACATTTTAAAAAATCGAATGAAAGTTTGTTTTCACAAATGATGCTTTATTAATTTTAATTGTGGTGTTTTATTCGAGAATTAGTTTTTGCGAAGTATGGAAAAAGGATATGAAAATTTTAAGTTCAAATGTAAACAGCATGTACAGAATTAAGTGTCAAGCGGATACCAAAGCATTTGTAATGCGGACTATGTAGTTTTCATTCGATGGAGCGATTTGTTTATTGGTTAATATGCTTTTGAGCAACAGGTTAAAATATCGTGTATAATTTATGTGGTTCGTAATTTATTTGCCAATTGTATGTGGTTCTTACAATTCACAATTATTTTGCAAATAAAATTGATTTGCCTATAATTCAATTTGTATGTGTTTGTTTACTCGTTTAAAATATGAATAATTTTTTTTCGTGTTTAATTTTTTCGCTATTTAAATGTCACTGTTTTAAACTTTTCGAGAACAATTAAAGTATCCTAGAAGTTTTAATTTGAAAAAATCCTTCACCCCAAAGGTAGATTGTAAAAAAGTTGACAAAAATAATTTCTCTACTTTTATGAGTGACCACATTCATTTCCTAGAGTAAACCCTGTACGAATTTGTGTAGAAATGAAGAAAGCTTACTTTCGTTACACACTGTACATGCCGGCGTTACAGAAATACAAAAATCGCGTTAGAATAAATCGGGGCACGAGATAGAAAAAAACAAAAAACGAAAAACACTAGACGGCCGCCAACTACGATGTCGGGATGTGATAAATTTCCCACCAGGTTTAAAAGTGCATCCTCGTCCTTGCGCGCACGGCAAACTTCCCCGCGAATTGTCGCCCAGGTGTAAATCGTAGTGGCTGCTCGACGCTGAAAGCAGGCAGTGCGCTTCTACGACAGCTTTTCCTTGTAACACTTTTGTTCCTTTCATTCCCGTCCCTTGTGTGCGTGTGTGTGTGTGTGTGTGTGGCTGGCCGTCTGTGCGCTCATATGTCACAGGAAGAAAACATGCCCCTTTTGCTCTCCATTCCACTCCGTGTCTCGCGGTTCACTTTCAATCCATGTATGCTCGACTGATTTATGTGTAAAATTGCATGTTTTGTTTTCTACGATTTTTGTTCTACACCCTTCACTCCGTGTCTCGGTCGCTCCATTTTCGCATTGTGGTTCGTGCCGGCATGCCTGACCTGAGTACGGCCGGGGTCAGACGCACTGTGGGCAATGTTGCAGTTCACTGCCCGTTTTGGTCGTGGGCTAGTTCTTGCCAGCCGGTGCTCGGCGCCACCTCGGTTTTAGCAACGGTTCGCGTAGCGCGCGGCTTTGTTGCACGCGAAAAAGGGTTTTATAGCCAGCTGGTACGAGCACAAAAGGGTGCTTGATGCGAACGGCGAGAATGAAGCAGAGTAAAAGGGGGATAAAAAATCGGCATCTAGTGATGGCTTAAGGGTGCCCACGGAATGGATTTCCTTTCAGTGGAGCCGCCCGGTTGTTTGTTGCAGAAAGGAGATGTTTTTTTCTCGCTCCCTATTGTGCATTGAAATCAAAGAAAATTTGGTAACTTGAGTTGAAGTTCGCTAGACATTTTTAAGGAATACTTGAAAATAGTAATTAATTTATCTTCTGTGTTTTTTCAAACAAGTTTTTTTTTCAATTCCATATTGATGTTGATGAATGAAGGGTTTAATTGAATTTGTGAATTCAACTGCTGTTATTCAAATGTGTTTAATTTAAAACATGCCACAAAATATTGAAATATTATTCGCTGACATTGAGTTCAATTAATTAGCCCCTAAAGGTTTGCAATGTTCTGTAGAGTTCGTATTTTAATTAATGTATGACATTTTCAAGATATTTAATTGGAATATATTCTGATTTGTATTTTCTGTTCAACAAACATGTCAAAAGACATCGAATAACGATGAGCGTCCCTATATAATAGTCACTGATCGTGAAGTGGGATTAAATTGTGATATCGAATATAACTGCTCAGCTCCCGTGGCTATCCGTTTGAGACCTTGTATTCGACTGTCCAATTTGATCATAGTTCTTCCGTTAATTCATGCGTTCATTCTATTAATCTATAATTCATGTCTATGCTAAGTTTTGACCCATTAACATTTCTTGCAGTTGAAGAACTATATAAAAATTCGATAAATAATAAACAATCGTTTTGTTTTTATCGTTTTATCTCTTACAATCACTGACAGTTCCGTCACTCGGAAGGGCGGTAAAATTTTGGAAACTACATAATATCTCTTACAAAAACGTTTACTAATTCATTTTCGCTCACAGCGCTTTAATAAATTAGAGGCATGCCAAGAAACATTGGCATGCATTGAATTTCCATTCAAAAAATTCCAATCAAACAAAGTAACCTATGGAAAAGATTCACCTGTGCTTACACGCACGGGATGTGTTTTTGGCAAACAGCTGACAAGGCCGTACTATCGTACGAACTGTTATATTCTAACTCGTATAAAATAACAAAAAAGGAAAATATTACTATTTTTCGCTTAACATACATGTCGAAAGACAACTAATAAAGTTGCTTGTCGTTTTATTTTGATGCTTTATTTTCTTGTATCTCTCACAACGTCTGGCAGTCCAGTTCAAAAAG
>JXWZ01013287.1:0-10593 GCA_000956215.1 Anopheles farauti No. 4 | reverse complement strand
TGCTGCTGCTGCTGTTCGGCACTTGTCTCCAGCAGATCCGGTCCATTGAGAAAGATAATTTGCTCGTCGAAGTTTTCGCGGCCAAAAATGTTGCCATTCGTGTCGAGCGTCAGATCCGTGCCGAGCGAAGGCAACCGTTGCGATGCGCCGCTGTCATTGCGATGACCGTGCGCGGGTGTGATGTAGACGCTGTCGTCTAGCAAATTGAAACTGTCGATGGTGATGTCCGCTGACGGCGGGTGTGGCCCGGCACTCGGTGCCGATGATGTTGGCGGCGTAATTGCTCGCTCAGTCGTACCGGCTACGGTTGAAAGGTGTTCGACTTTGTGCGTCGCGTCGTTCCTGGAAGATGCGCTGCTAATGCTATGGCTACTGTTCCTAACGAGGGTGGGCTCTCGGTTTGGGACCGCCGGTTTCGGTGCGTTAGGAAGCACATTTCGCTGCACAGCGCTCTCCGGCAGTAAATCACTGCGGGCCGATGCGATTTGCCGAGAGTCATCGGCGGCTTTTCGTGGAAGGTTAAAATGTACATTAGAGTCTGCACTGGCCGTAGGTTGCTGTCGTGACGCGGAAGACGCAGTTTGAGAGTTCGCGTTCCTTTCCGGCTCACCGAGATGTTCACCGTCGTTAGCGGACTCTTCCTTCTCGATCGATTCCTTCAACCGGATCGACCTCCGCCGCAGTATCGATCGACGATGCCGTCGGTAAGTGGGATAATGATCCTCGGTGAAACTGTTCACTTGCGTCCGGTGCCGCTCCGGATACGTTTCAGGTGCGTCGCGCAACACACTCGTTAGGCCATCCCGTTCAAACAGTGCCTTCTGCTCGTGAACGTCCGCGAGTGCGACACTCGCACTGTCGATCGGGTGAGATAGTGAGCTCCTTTCCACCGGCCTTCCCTCATCGAAGCCACTCATTGCATTATCTAAGCTAGTGGGCCGGCCGTGCGGCTCGAAATTAATTTTACGATTATTGTTTACGCGCAGCGTCGACGCGGAGTCCTGCCATCGCGAGGGAATGGGTAAATTGCCGTCGGCACGAGGCACCGTCGGTTTGCCTCGCGCTTCGCTGTGTCGGTTGTACCGAATGTTGGCATGGGAACTAAATTCGTTATCATCTAGTATTCGGTGGTACAGATCCTCCATATTGCTTCCCGTGTCGGGCAGCTCTGGATTTGTGTCTGCATCGATGGTGCTCCCCAACACCACCGAAAGGAGTAGGATGCTTGTCAACGAACCTGAAATAACAGAGAAACAACGAAATACGTATTTAGTACTATTTTCTCATTTCTTTTAAACATTTTACTACATTTTATAGAATTTATAGATTTTTTTTAAATTTAATTGGTCATTCAAATAAAACCTTTTTGGGTGTAACCAACGATTGTTATGGTAGTTCATAATGATATGGACGATTCTTTAGTTGAAAGAGTGTAGTAACTTCTAGAAGTTAGCTCAAACGTGTTTGTTTCACGACATTAGCGATAAGCAGTGCTATAAATACACTCTTTCAAATAAAACTTAAACAAATTTGATTTGGAGTGTTGCTTTGTTTGTGATAGAACAAGTTGCATTAAAAGTTTAACAATCAAAACATTTATTTTTCTTATAGTGTTCGTGGATAGTCAAACTAACTTTTACAAAAAAAATCAAATCGATCTAAGGCCCAATTGTGGAAAAAATAAAATATGAGCCAATAATATAAATTATAATCTTTTCAATTGCTCTGTATCGAATTTTGCTCACATAAGCTATTACGCTTTCATTTTAATATACACCAAATTGCAATTTAGAAATAATGTAGACAAATAAAAGAATAAATATGTATTATTTTTTCAATCATTTCTTATAACTTTAGATTTGGTGAATAACAGAAGATATATATTTAAAACATTTTAGTATTTTTCAATTTAAATAGTATTTCACACAAAAATTCACTAGATCACTAAATCAATTTTAAAGATTTGGGGTGCTTCTAAAGAAAATCGTTTGTTTTCTTAATGACTTGTGCATCATATTACAGCTTACTTGCCACTAAAAAGTTAAATAAACTTCGTCACGATAGAATCTTTGTCATACTGTCCATATGAAGCTTATTAAATTGTCAGTACCGAACAATTTATCACCGCGCTATGTTCGGGAGCGAAAAGGAAAAGTGAACGATGCGATATACTTACAAAAACCGCATCGGTTTTTATTTTTTCGTTTGCCAACGACACTCACAAAACGAGAACAAGTAAAAACATACCAAAAATGGACACGATACTAAAATCCTACAATAACATGTCTAGAAAATGTGTTTCTGTCCCTTGGCTCCCTCCCGCGCCTTCCGACTCTTTTGCCGCACCCTTCTGCCGCGTTTGCCTCCCAGACCAACGCGAAACTAACTAGCGCCGAAAACGCCGACCTGCCTCTCGACTGCCGTAATCTATCAAAAAGAATCTACGAAATGAACAAAGAAAAGGCGTGGCTCGGTTCCAATAAATTCTGCGCCATCTCGCTGGGGCGACGGAAGACGGATGGAAAGTTTTCCGTTGGCTGATGGCAAAGGGCGGGCGAACGTGCCGCTAGAATTATGTCCATATCCATCTAAACTAAAACCACCCATTTGATAAAACTTTTTCCACATTCGTGCGAGGCTAGGTGTGGCTGGTGGAAGGATTCACAACCGATTCGAATACGCATCCAAAAAAAAAGTAAAAAGAGAGCAAGAGAGAGAGAAAAAGGGAGAGAGTGAGAAGAGCAGATATACAAGATTTACGGAAGCAAAAATATCAAACTCCTCAACGCCACGCACAAAAAAAAAGATACGGAGCACTTATGGTTCTAAATGTTATGCGTTCTCGTGAAAGAAGACGGCGTTGGCAGTGAAGACGTTTCCGAAACCAAATGGAGTGAGAACGAAATGGATTGTAATGGCGAACAACATTTATGCACGTGTTATGTTCTCATGCAGTATTACTGATGAAGAAATGGCTGCGGAGGAAAAGGCGGCACCGGAATAATGCTGTAGCATAGTATTATGCAAACATATTGTGCCGTATTCAAAGTCATATTCGGTTCCGACGGCGTTGGTAGTTGATGGAAACCATGTTGCAATTTATTTTGGAGAAAATTTAACACAAAAATTTTACTCAAGCATAGTGGCTATTCCGCACTATGAGTGGGAAACTTTGTTCTCTTTCGAAAGAAATAACTCGACTGACTCTAATTGTTACGCTCATTTCGGAATAATTTGTATCCTGCAATTATTTATATCGTCTAGAAAGTCCGAACAGACGGCGTTGGGATCTTCCAACAGTCGTTGCTGCGTATCAGCTAACAGGAGGGTTAACAGCGCTCCACACAAAACTCCCTGCGCTTTCAAATTGTCAAACCCTCGGAGAAGGATCTTTGGAGACGATCAACTTTGAAATACACAGAGCCCGTGCACAGAAAAAACTTTTTTCCCGTACCCTCACCTCTTCTCGTACGAAAAACGAAACGACACGAACTAAAATCGTTCCAACAGAACAATTTGCTTCCGGACAGAAGTTTTTTTTTGTGCCCAAAGAAAAGTAGCCTCACGCGTTCGCCATCGGACACATACGAATGGGTCGCGTCGGACCGGGTCGGACGTGACGCGTGGGGCAAGTTCGAGATTTGTTCTAGAAATGACTTTGCCTGCCTTTCTTCGGTCGTTTTCGGTCGAAAGAGAAGTTTCAATAGAATAGACGACCCAACTTCTTCCGTTAGCCGTTGGTAGCGGGCTTACCCGGTTACGAAAATTTCAGTTACAAATATGTCCATCGCTTCGAATTGGACACCTCTTTTTCCTTATCAGCATCTGCTTGTTTCGTGCGGCCGGGCGAGCGAGCTGGTGCGGGAGTTTGTGTGTTTTTATAGCGACTCTTGTGCTCTTTCTCGCTTTTCGAAGACAACGATATCATCACCAACTTCGGAACCCATGGTCCCATGAACATGAAAACCTTTTTTCTGTGTGTGTTTTTTCCTACATTGGTTCGACCAGCATCTGTGCCGTCGGGTTTTTGTGGGAGTTTTTTTTTTATTCTCCCTCCTCTTTCGTTTCCCAAAGTTGGTCATCCTTGAAAAAGCATAAAATGGGGGGACCATTGCCCGATCGAACATTGCCCAAGCGACCGACCGAGTGTGTATCGAACCGCCGTACCACGTTGCCGGGCCACGTCGGGCCTCTTTCTACAGCCCGGACGCCCCGGATGGGTCGTAAAAATCGAATCATTTTATTAGAGAGCAGAAGTCAAAAACACTCGTTAATGGTCCTTTTTCGTGAGTCAGCATTCGGCACGATGAGCAGAAAGGTTGGGTCACGGGAGGCTTGCTGCACCAAAGCGCAAGCGGAGGACTCGAGTGTACTTGAGGCCACGCCGTCCACCCACTCACCCCACACCCCTCCCGTGTGTGCCCACCGTCGTAAAATGTTCGCCCTACCGATACGGGGTGCTCAAGCTTCCGGTATTTGGTATTTTTCTTGGCTGATAAGCACAAGATTGTGAACTGAAGATGATGAAAGCAATGATGACGATCATGACGGTGGTGGTGGTGGTGGTGGTGGTGGTGATGGTGTATCGGGCCGATTATTTTATAAGTGGAAGCTTACGGCGTGTGCGTGGCCGAGTGGGAGTTTTCGAGGAAACTGGCATTAACCGGTATTGAAGTATTAAAAAGGATTATCCAACCGGCACGAGACCGAACTGGATCGACCCAATTATTTTGTTCAGTTATTTACTATTTGGATGCACTCTGGCACACTCGATTGACTTTGCTACGCGACAAAAGAATTGGTGTGGAATGTTTTCAGTCGCCGTTGTCTCGGTGATACACCGGTGAAAAGCATTTTATGCGTACCGTAAAAGGTACGGTAACAACCGAATTTTCTTTCATATCGACTGGAATGGAAAGGAAAACGATAGCTTTTAAATTGATTTTCAATTATTGTATTAAAAGATATTGCAATTATAACATTTAAATTTCGAAAGATATTCGATTCGACTCGATGTTACAATTTCATCTGGACCATTTATCTATCTTCCACGAAGAAAGATATGTAAGGTATGCTGATGACATAGCAGGTTATACCGAATTTCTCTGTAGAAGAACACCAAAATGTAGAAGAAGATCGACAGCAGTCCTATTTCACTATGTTTAAATATGTTTAATCCTTTTTTAACGATTTTATTGGCTTGACGTTTTTAATCGTTAGTGGGCTTTGAAAAAAATACTTAACTTAAATGTATTTTTGGTTGGTTGTTATGGCAACAATGTACAGCTGTTGCGGATATAGGGCATATACTGAAAAGATAGTCAGACCCATCCCAGAGGAACGATCCTGCGGTGCAGATCGTCTTTACAATGACCATTACGTCAGTGGGTGACACAAAGCGACCCAATAATTCGCAGTTCATGGAGAAGGTAGGTGGACAGCAGAACCATATTTGGCACAAAATTCAAGTATCTATCACGATGAAACCATACTAACTTCTAGGAGTACATCCATAATATCGCGCATGTTGTTGTAGAACAGAAATTTGAAGATCAGCGGGCTTTCTTCTGTCCGATAATACTTGGTCGTCCAGGCTACCATATTGAGTATAATCTTATGCTATTGCTCCATAAGCTTACTTCATAGCATCTACTCATCATAAGTTGATGTAGTTTATATTATATTTTTATGTAGCAAAACTAACTCAATAGACAGAAGATCTTTAAAAATAATCATGCGCTTGACAGACCTGCCTTTTACATTTTATTTCATTCTACATTTGGCTTATAAGAGTTTTGATTTGGATTATAAGAGTTTTGAGTCACTTTTTTCACCATTGCCTAGATTATCGTGTGTATGTATAGAGCCAAATAATGATTTTCTGTCTCGAACAAATGGATGAATGGATTTTCACTAACTCTGACTTTATGGTGTATTGTTTTCATTGCTTCATCTTTCTTTGCCTTTGAATCATGCAATGACAAAAAATTTAAGTAAAAATCTATTTTAAATGGTTAACACAGACCCAAAAAACTTAATGCACGTAACTTTGCTTTTTCAAATATTCCCATAAATGTTCATTCACATTTAAATCTAGAGTTACGATATAAAACAGACAAACATATCATAGCCTGTTCGGCGAATCAATGTGGTTTTGGTTTACAGGCTGCTGGATAAACTGAGCTCATAGCCATTTATCGATTGAACAAAACGCAGGAAAGCTATAGATAAAAATGTTATTCTAGAAAATAAAAAGGGCTATGAAAAAAACATTTTATCAGATGATTTAACATATGCTTTGTTACTTTGTTGGAATAAAAACTCCGTTTACTAAAAGAAAACAACGTTTTTACGATCTCGTGTAAATAATTTCCCATTTCAGTTAATTTAACGATACTGAAAATTTTAGTTACGTTTCATGTCCGTTACAACCAACTAATAAGCGCCGACAAAATGAATAAAAAAAAATAAATAAAATGAGCAAAAACCATCGTACCAAACGCATCCATTTAATGCCACCGTAAACGAGGTATCGTGCAGCGTCGAGCATCCCTGCGGTGCCCAAAGTGGGGGAGAAAAAATCGCTCCATTTGCTCATTTGTGCGCATAAAACCGGCATACAGCTGGCCAGGAACAATGTAATCTCGGCACGGGCAAAAGGAACCGGGCCAACCGGACCGAGCGGGGAGGAAAAAAGAAGGGTTACACAATTCACAATGCAAAGTGACGTCCAAATGAAACCATATCCAACGTTCAGCCAGTGCCACGCAGTTGGATGAAACCGGGACGTTGAGGTGGTGCAGCCTAGCCAGAAAATAAAAAGCGCCCGTTCCACCGGCTTGGGTTGATCCACACAGATTCCCGGAGGGAGATCTGAGCTTTCTGTCCATTCGCAAGGGGAATGGGAGGTTTTTTGGGTTTTCATTTAAAACCCGTCGGTGCAGTTAAAAGATGTGTTTTTCTCTCCCTCCCGTTCCCTCTGTGTGATTTTTTTTTAATGCTTTTGTTTTCTGCATGTGGACGCAACTGCAAGTGAACATCACATGCCAAACTTGGACCGAAAGCCCACAAATGGATCAGCGTCAGGGGGTACCATTTTTTTTTCTTCTGGCAGTATGGTGCAGCAGATAGCGATGACCACGGCGATGGTGTTTCTCTTGTCTCCTGGCTTGACAATGATTTTTTCCCCGAAAATCTACGCTGAACTGACGCTGGGTTTTCCGAGTTTATCGACGCGGTTTTTGCCGTTTTGAGCGTTCCTTTTATTTTGCATTCCATGTAGGAAGCGCCGCCTTTGTGTGTGTTTTTCGCTCGCACAGCCGTTAGATTCGTTAGTGCCGGGTAAAACGAGATTAAATAAGAGCGTAAATGGTGTAATGGGAAGGAAGGTGTAGCGTTTGGGCTTGAACCGTCCCGTACGATGCGGTCTAATCTGTATGGCGCGCGAACCATTGAAAGGTGAGTTTTGTGAATGTAATATCATGAAACTGGTCTCGGATTTTACATTGCCAACGCGGTCATGCATGGGTTCGGTTTGGTTTCATTATTAAAAGCAGGAAACACCGCACGAAAAAGCTCATTTTCTGTTGCGCTGGCTAATAGCCTGGCACCGATACGATACCGATTACACAACGTCAGCAGCCCGTGAAGGGGAAGAAATTGCATCACTTTGTGTTCGGTACGTTCTTGCAGAAGATAATGAAATAAAAATGCATTTTACTGAGAACGGGAAAGCAAAAGTCACAGCCATAATGAGATGATATGGGACAAAAGATTGTGTTTCTGTGCCATTTATTTTAAGCGCATTGAATGACTTTTGCTTCGTGATGCGCGGAGTATGGCTGAATAAAATCGCGCACAATTATTGTTTTCTTGCAATACAATTGAATTTTTGTTACAACGCATTTAACTTATTTCCAAGTGAAATTAAAAAAAGATTTGAAAATTTCTTTTCTATCTTTTATTGTAATAAATTGATGTAATTTTGAAAAAAACATACAACTTTGTCGGAATGAGTAATAGCACAATTGGACAACAATTTAAAATTTTATTGTTTCTTTTGATTTAACGATCTTATAAGCCAACATCTATTATGAAGAACATTTGAACTGTAGCTAGATGACAATAATGAAGTAATGTTTTCTTCATCACGTTATCATTAGAAAGAGATGAGACTTTAATCTTTTTTAATAATTTTTATTTAGATATCAAGAGTTTTCGGTATTGCTCAACGATAAGCGAAATAGTTCTGTTGTTTGTGTAAATCTAGAAAATTCAAAAGTTGATGTGTTTGCAAGTTCGACAAATTTGTAATAATTTTATTTTCTTCCTTGTTCTGCTTTGTAGAGTTTATGGAACTGAAATAAATTAGTCGATAAAACATCGTACTATTCATCATTATTACTATTATTGAATATTTTGACCTGAATTTCATTTCATTTTAAAGTTTATTAACAATGCTTCAAAATATGATTTTTGTATCAATTTTAATCAATGCTCGTAACTTTCAAATTTTGTCAACACCAGCCATCGCATTTCCATGTTTTAATCGGCACATATGCCACACAGTTTGATCATACCTTAGTAATAAGTAATTCTTAATACTTAATTACTTGCTATGAAGTAAAAAAAAACGTTGCCAAATTTAAAACGATCGATCTAGTTCATAAAATCGTGCAAAAGCTGATAAATTGCGCCTGGTAATAAAATTATGAGCTGAAGAGTTGGTGAAGTTAATTACGAAAGTTCATTTCGCTCCTACCTCGCTCACTTGATTACCAGTGTTTTTGTTCATATTAATCTTTTTATCAACGCACCCGGCGTACCACATGCGACTTTCTGCGTGCGTCAAGTTCGGTTCGGCCCAAAACCGGAAGATAAATGTTTGATAAGATCCTACCGGAATCTAATTTACGCCCGGCGCCCAAAGCTCCTGTTGGCGTTCTTTCGATCCCAACACCGATGGGAGTGAGAGAAGAAGAAAAAAAAAAGTTCGCATTGAATAACGTTCCATTCGATGCGGACTCCTCGTGGCACAAGACCGAGCGTTCGTTGCTGTTTCGAGTTTTGCGCCCGTTGGGTTTGCCCCGCAAAAAAAAGGGTCTCCCCGTGAGAATGGAATATCGTTTTTCCGGGCAACTTTCATCGCATCGTCGTACTTTTATTGGGCTATCCCTCGCAAAGCCTTCATCATACACGCGTGTGCGAGCAGGGTGCAGAAAAAAATACCCCTACGCAGCAAGAAAATACGTGCGCCAGGAGTATGCCCGTTTACTTCGCTTCTCAGTTCATTTAGCGCTGGTATAAACTAATTTCGAGGCGCAAATTGTGAGGGAGGTGAGAAAGTTTGCTGAATTTCACGACGGTCTCGTCGTTGTGGTTATGTTGTGCGTGAAGTTCTCGGTTTGACAAAAGCAAGTAGATGCGATGATGGAGCATACAATAAAAACTATTACATCATGAACAAGAGCATTAATGGAGAAAAACAACTACGAGCAAATGTTTTATGGCTCGTTTATTGCCACAAAATATTCGCTACGCTCGATAATAATAATAATAAACTCGCGAGAGAAGAAGTGATGGAAAAGAAGGATATATGCAACATAGTATGGTGAAGAACGTGTGTAAAAGTAGTGGAGTAAAAATTTGTAACGAGATTTATTTAATTAAAATATAACCACAAATCAAATGCTATTACAATTACGTGACATTGTTGTTTAAAACATAAATATCACTCACTCCCATGCTCACTTTCCATTTTCTTCACAGTCTATATCGTTTTCCCATATAGTTAAGTAGTAAATGAAAAGTTTTTTTTTCTCAAGTTGCTTGCCTCCAGTGATTGAAAGGTATTTAACAAATCAGGTTGAATATATAATAATAAAAAATCAGGCTGAATATTGGCGATAGACGATGGTTCGCGCACTTAATTAAATAAAGCTGGCTGCTTTCTGGTAATGCATCTGTCAAAGAACCAAATTTATTTTTAATTCTGTAAGATACATACATAATACATATATATATATATATTTTTGAACCTATTGCTGTTTAATGTGTTTAAAATAATTTACTATATACTTATTGCTACTTAAAACACCTACTTCTACAGACACTAAACATTGTGGTCGTTCTAAAGTATTGTATTGTTAATTAAAATATTTTTACCAAAGTTTATAGTTATACACAGGTCCGCGATCTTGATGTGATGGATTGGAAAATTCAACATACTTCAAGTAGTTCGACGACACAGAATGCGTCACAGAAGTTGATATTCCTTTCCTTTCGCGCCAGAACATGAGGTAAAATCGAAAATCCAATGTTTAGCCTTGTGAATGCCTCATCAAACATAGCTTCACTAATACCTCCCATCTCCCGGTTGGCAAAGGCGAGAACGACTGCACCAGGTAACGAAGCCCTACCCTCAGCACGGTTTGTCGGGGATGATGATGTCGATGGTAATAATGTTATTGATTGCACTCTACTTCGCCATTGTTTGCACGGAACCGCCAAGCTAGAGCCCGAGCCCGTGGCGAAACTTACGCAACCACACTAATGACCGGCAATGACAAAATGTCAAGAGAAAGAAGAAACACG
>JXWZ01013282.1:0-220952 GCA_000956215.1 Anopheles farauti No. 4 | reverse complement strand
TAATTTTTTTTTGTATTTGTTCTCGTTTTTATTAACCTTATCCCATTCCGTTCACGCCACCATACCCACTTCTTCTCCACGCGCGAATGGTATGGTTTTTCTTTTGTTTTTTTCTTTCTTTCTCTCTTTTCTTTAACATTTTATTACATCCACAAAATGGTTGTTTGTGTGTGCGGCTGTTGTGTGGACGAAATGGCCGTGCTCGTCCGATCTCCGTTCGAAAGACTCACGCTACGAGCTGAGACGAATCGAACAAATCACCAAGTTGTAAGCACACGGCAACGTTCGATTAGCTTTTCTTTCTTAATTGTTTCACAAGTATCTAAGAAGTACGCACACACACACACTGTGTAGGAATAAAAATTTGTAGTAGAAAATTTAAAATTGGCACCCGGAAAACAAAACACAACCCACACAAACAACCACAAGCGAAACAACCATCGATCCATCGACAAAACGCGCGTACGGCCGTCCGCATCCCCTCGGTGTCCCTTCACCCGAAAAGAGTACTGGCGACGGAGACCGCTTGCGAGAGGAGGCGTAGAAAATGCGCACTCGTTGTTTGCAACGGGGCAATGGTAACGTACCGATCCGTGCAGCACTTATGCACGCTCATCATTCTTTCCATCTATATCTACTGTTTAGTGCATCATTTTGTATGTACGCTAAGTTACTGTGTGTTGTTCGGGAAAGTGATGATATCTCTGTCGATGCCCGGGGATCTGTTTCGTGTGTGCGCTCTCGTACCCTTTCTATCTGCGTTCTCACTGCTCATGTTCATGTAAATTTGTAAAGCAGCTAACAGCAACTGCTCCGGAGAGGAGAATCCCTTGGTCATGCTCTGGTGTTTTGGGAAATTCTTGCTATCGAACGTGTGTCTGGGACGGATGACTGTGAAATTGCTGCTATATTGTTTAGCTGATTAAATTCTTTTGCTTATGCAAAAAGGTTCCCTCCTCCGCGCAGGGAACTATTGTTCGTTTGATATGTGTAAAATATCTGCACCCCGTCGAGCACCGGCTGTCCTATGAATGCTGCACTATACGAACCATTTGGCGCAAATCATGCTTACCACTAACGCTTTCATAATCGTCCCAATCCCTACGCGGTGCCAGTGTTGCCTTCAATATTTCTTCAATCGAGCCATCATTACACCCACTCGATTTCAATTTCGCTTCTGCTTTGTTCGGTTCCCTGAAACGTTGTAACGCTTCCGCTACAATCAAACGGTTGCCCTTCGAGGTTTGCTCCCCTCGAAAATCATCACGCTTTGCGACCACCTCCACCGGAGAGAAACACGACATACGGTGCTGACGGGCCATTAGTTGCTGTTTTGATAGTGACAGGAGGGAAAACATGACCATTTTCAAACTGGAACACCAGCCCAACTGGCCCGTTCCGTCCCAAAAAAAAAAAAAAAAACTAGAGGCAAATAGAATGGATGGTTTCCACCTTACCGTCTCCAGGGGCGCGGGTACCCGTTTGACATTGCCCCATTACAAGCACATGTGTGCGCTCGGTTTATATGAAAAGTTTTCTTTTTTATTTCACCCCGGGTCAACTGTGGCCGTGTATCCTTTGCGCGCACCGTCCAGGGAGTGTACTTGAAAGGCGCAATAAGTAGCTCGATTACGAAAACAGAGACCATTAACCTTGACCCCCACACACCACCGCCTGCTGCCCATTTTGGTGGTAAAGGAACAGGGAAAGGAAGCTATAACTGGGTAAAGCTTGCACTTTTGCTTGGATGCAGCCGTGGCCGATGATGGAAGGAGTTCTGTTTTTATTCGTATTTTTTTTCCTTTATTTGGAGGCAATCAATATTTCCTGCTATTGCCGTCTCTACTCCTCCCGGGATATTTCCTCGCATATGCGCTTCGCTGTGCATACAGCAAACGAAGCAAAAAGCAACGTGCAACAGTCCTTGAACTCCGCCTGACACAGGCCACTAAGCAGCTGATGTATCACCTCGAGAATGGTCGTCCCGGGAACTCCAACCCTTAGGAAGACTTTTTTTCCTATGCTCTAGCTGCATGAAGGAGTTGCACTTGTTTTGTACCATTTGTTTCGTCGTGTTGGGAAATGGTTTCGAAACGACTGTTTGCGCTTCTTTATTGCACACGGACCGTGAGCTATAAATCGTTAAACTCACTAAAACTAACAATTAACTGCCACGTACAAATAGGATTGCCTTCGTATAATAGATTGATAATGCTTTATTTAAATAATTTCTATGATCTCGATTTTGTTCGTACCTGTTTGCCTAGATAATGCTTTATTTTTCAAAATAATTACATAAATTGGCTCAGTGTTAGATATTGAAACGCAGTGTTCTACGAAAAAGATTTTTTGTAGTTTTTTTACATATGTTTTTATTTAATTTAAAGCGTAAAGAATCTATCTTTATATGCTTTCTATCTCCGTCCGGTACTGACATCCAATCCGCTGTTGAAATATTGAAATATAAATCAAAATTTGTAAATAATAGATAATAATTAGGTTAAACGCAGGTAAAAAAAGAAGTTTGAAATAGTACACGTAGAGCCAAGTGCACGATCTTACCAGATTAACAATGGCAAAATGCGGCTTTTAGGGTATAAGATTGGTGCGAAATTGTTTGCTGCATGTAGATTAACGATTTACACTTAATACGTAACGCTTTTGTGGCGTTCATACCGTCGCAACAGCAATCTAACAGGTAATTGTTACGTAGTAGGCAATGGTTTGTGGCTGAAATATGCGAACTGGTTGGTGTAGTGAACATGTAAATTAAATCATTCCATGGCTCCTATATTCCATAGCCCGGTCGCTGCTGAAGAGAGTGTTCGGTGCAAGTAATATATCACGCCCGTTACATACGACGATATTGTGGCGTAGTTTCTAGTTCGGTTCGGACGCTAATACAACCCTCTTCGACTGTCTCTCTTCTCCTCGGCTGTAGGTTTCGAGGTGTATCTGAAGGCGAAAATCGAGAAGCTCTCGCAGCTGGAAGGCGTCGAAAACCCGCCGGCGAAGGTGTTGGGTTCGGAGTACGCACTGAAGTATCTGGAAAACTTCTCCACCAAGAGCGTCGACGAGAGCAAGGCGTCGGTGTACTTCACGCCGAACGATGACGAGCAGGGCAGCCCGGAACCGCAGATTTCACCAATCCACATCAACTACCTAAACGGTGGGCATGCTGCCGGTGGCGTTTTGGGTGAGGACGACGATTTGGCGGCGGTGTCAATCGGTGATCATTTCTCCCGGCACCATCATCTCGGGGCAGCAGCGGCACTGATGGCAAACGGCGATACACCGAAGTCGTTCAAATCCGTCATCGGCGGTGGTGTGAGCACGGCGGACATTCAGCTGAAGTCGATCATGAAACCGACCACCCGGTTCATGTACGACAAGCATCTCGGCAAGTATCGGCTGTGCCATCAGCAACCGAACCGACTGAGCGGTGGTTACGCTCATCACGATGACGACGAGCTTGCCGTAGCCGATCTGATGGATGGAAGTGGCACCGATGGTGGTCCGCTGCTCTACAACGACGGCGTCGTCGTCGGAGGGCAGAGTATCGATTCGGGCGACGATGATCATCACAACTATAGCCTGAAGAACAATCGAAAGCACCGCCGCAAGAGGAAAATTCTGCTCGGCCCGATGAATGGCGGCGGCGGCGGCGGCGGCGCTGGTGGTGGGAGTGGTACCGGTAGTGGTGGTTCCGGTTCGGCGAGTGCCTGCGAGTACGAGACGTTGCTGATGAAGAACTTAAGCCACGATCCGCGCGATTCGCACTACAAAATCATACACGTCAACAAGCTGAACAATGGGGTGAGCAACAGCAACTACTTCGGTGGCATGCTGGGGGCGGTCTCGCCTTCGTGCGGTAGCGGATGGATGGCAGGGCGGGCGGTTAGCCGAAGGCATCATCGCCCGATGGCCATGGGTCCGTCGGCGGTAGCAGCAGCGGCCGGTGCATCGCTCGCCGGCGATAACGATTACTACTATTCGCTCGAGGATATGATACAGGATAGTAACCAGAAGATACGCCAGCTGATCTACGACTCCAAGATCGACATTATGAACGAGGTGATCAGCACGGGCGCCGGGGGCAGTGGGGAGTCGAGCCGGCCGCGAAACGGCCCAATCGCTGGTGGTTCGAACAGCAAGAGCATCAACAACATCGACGGTGCGGGAAGTTCCGGTCGGATGATGGCGAAGATGAACGGTGGTGGGGCGCAGAGTATGGTGGGATTAGCGCACGATGATACCGCCGGTGGCAGTAACATTCCGAACGACGAGTACGATCTGAGCTGCAGCAGCAGCAGCAACAGCAGCGGAAGCCGCAACAACAGCTACAGCACCAGCACCAACGCGAGCCGGGACAGCTACAAACCATCCTCGTCGTCGAAGCACCAGCACCATCGCAATCCGCAGAAGACGGCTGCGGCGGGCGCTCCGGCTAACATGATGGTTACGATCGGACGTTCCTCACCACCGTCCGGAACGCCAACAACTATCGCACTGACTGGTGGGCAAACGGGTTCGGCAGGAGGTGGAGCTGCAGGTGAAGGAGCTGGTGGTGATGCTGGAGGTGTACCCACCGTCCCCATCCCTCACCATCCGCTCAAGAAGATTCACAAGCTGCACTTCGATTCCAGCACCAACCGCATCCAGCAGAGTACCAGCCTGCCGGAGATCTTCTTCGAAACGGCGGGGCGTGTACCACGCAGTACAAACGGCACCGGCTCGATGGCTGAACCGGTACCGCCGGCTTCACCGGAATCGCCCAACCACCACCAGACCGGGTCCACCATTTCGTCCACGTTTTCGAGCGCGTCGGGATCGCTCGCGAGTGGTGGCACCGCGGATTCGCCGCCCCCGCCACCACCGGCCAAAGTGCACGGTGGCAAACATGTGATTTTAGCGGTAGAAAACAAGGAGGGTGCATCGAACACCGGTAGCAGCAGCGGCAGCAGCAGCACCAGCTCATCCAAGTCCCCTTCGCGATCCTCATCGTCCACGTCACCGCCACCAGCGTCGCCTATCGAGTCAAATATCAAGATTAATGATAATAGTAGTATTTCAAGCAGTGCGAAAGGCAACAAACAGCCGTAAGCCGTGTGGTGTAGGGTGCAGTCGTTCTAGTGCGGTTGGTTTGTGTCCTCGCTAAAATGTGCAAAGGCGTGGAGGAGCTCTCGTTCCAATGCCTCCTTGATCCGGGCAATATCGATAGACAAATTTATTATTTTTTTGCTTTATTCACACATTATCAAAGCACCGCTAATTTCTGCAAAACTAGGCGCAAATTTCTGCAACATTGTAGGTCGTTCGACACGATGTAACGCTCTATTACAACATTTACAAGCATTTTCATCCGACTCTTTGGAGTAGTCATTGTGTGCACGGTTGGGGATGCAAGAACGATTTGAAATGAGAGTAAACCCTTTCGTTTGTCTCCTTTAATAATTACGCGAATTTCTAATACCGTGCAGAATATTTCGTCAAATTTCTTTACCTACATCATATCCGTTTGGGTCGTACTTCCAAAAGTTTGATCAAGTTGGCGGTATTTGATGCGATGGTTTTTACTAACACCTATCCTGCTCGATGTAAGCTTTTAATAAAGCACTTTAGGGCGAAGGTTTGCAGCCGCGATCGTATGCGGTCTGCAGGACATGGAGGATTTATAAACTCATTTTTAACAAGCCTGCCTGGCGCCTCGGCTTCTTTCACCTGGGTTTCGCCCTCGTAGAAGATTCCATTTCAAAGGCATTCATGATACACGCACTGGAAGCAGGCTGTGGCGAATTATGAATATCTGACTGTCTGTCTGTCTGTTTGTGTGTGTATGAGTGTGAAGATGTTCTCCAGTTAGTGTATCGTTGTGTTTTGTAGGTGTAACCCCGCGTACACGAAGACGGCAGCGCAGCTACACGAAAATGGCATACGTGAAAGATAATACTATCATTATTACTATGATTACGATTCTATACATATACATATACCAATATATATATACACACAAAATCATACATATATCTCTGTTTATGATAAATAGGCAAAGATTGGGGTTAAAAATTGGTGCGTGCGCGTTTGCATGCTCTGGGTGGGATTCCAACGTGTGCAAGCGCGCGCGTGCTGAAAGTGATAGAATTTCAAATGGGAATCCGGGCTTAAATACAATTACATCCTTTAGGGGGCGGTGGGTAGGGGTGTGTGTGTGTGTATGTTGTTTTGTCTGGGATGAAACAGGGACAGCGAGCATATTCGGATCGAGGGTACGAATATAGGGAACGGGGACAATAGGGACGACTGCGGGGATGTGGGAGGGGGACATACATACATGCACGCACCTCGGCAGTAAGGATGGATTCTACTAGGATCGTTTGGAGTAAGCAGGGAGCAGGGAGTCTGCGGTAATGGAGGGCAACAAATCACCTACACAAAACAAAAGCAAGAAACGTATATGTGTTACGAATGAAGATGTGTATTAGAATTTTTCATATTAATTAGAACTCATTTTAGCACTTGAGAAAAACAAGACAGTGAGAGATCAAAACTGGATAAAACGATAAACGTTAAGGCATATGAAACTAAAACGCAAACACAACCAATCGGGAAACCATGTTTATTATCTTTCTCCTTTTTCGCTTTAGTAGGCGTGTTAAACCACGCAGCGACATGTTTCGCATCGGCAACCCGGCGACCCGGTGACGAGAATGTGAATTTAGTATCGCGTCAATAAATTGCAGCAAACATTGGAAAACAGAAAATGAGAGGGCAGCACCAGTTCCATAATTCCTATATCGAATATAATTTTACGGACGCAGCTAACAAGCATTGCAAGAAATTACGCAAGTGAAGGAAGCAGGACACAAGGAGAAATTTGATAAGGAAAATAAATGTTACAAGAAAATGGATCACACATTTGTTACCCGTACTCACAACAATACAGAAACTGCACACACTCCTCACCAAGTAAAACCAAATTGCCAATTGATGAAATAAAAACAACACGAGAAAAAAAAGATACGCGACTCGCAAAACAAATCACAGAAATCGACACTGATTAAAGTGTTATCGCCTGCTCACACTTCCCCGTACACACTGTGTTAATGAGAGTTGAGATAAAGGAGTCGTACGTTTAGGGAGACTACATGGACTTATAACTATACTTGAACCCAAATAACTATCACCTGTTAATTTACCTGCCGCTGACGCTTTGAAACTGGCGAACAGCAGTGGCAGAGTAAAAGCAACAAAGGTCCGATCACACACACAGTAAAGCAACAGTACCACTGCAACAACAGACAAAAAATCAACACACAGAAATAGGAGAAGGGAGAAAGGGGAAACCTTTGAAAAACAGAAACACAAACACTCAAGCAAACGAAACAGAGATGACTAATTTAAAAACAAAATAAAATTACCATTATGAGACAAAAATTAAATTGAATCTTTGGAAATATTTGAGCTGTGTTTAGCGGAGAGCTGGAAAGAAGCTTTGATTCAATACACAACGTGCGTGAAATCGTTTCTGAACACGGGTAAGTACGTATCTATCTCTATCTGCTATAAACAACGTTGTGCTATAAACACTTAGATAAACATACCACCCGATAATAAGCATTATTCGAAGCAGACGGTTGTTCGGAACAGGTTATTTCAAATTAATGTTTAAATCCCTCCGATATGTTGCAAAATTTTTTAAAGGTTTATTTCATTTAACCATTGATGACATTAAAAGTTAAACGTTTAAAATACATAAATCAATTTTCGAATGTCTTAGCAATCCAGGGATAAAAAATACTTGCAAAATGAGTCTTAACATTCCTTCTCCGGAAAGCATAACAGTAGAATGCTTGACGATGAGATACGACAAAGAAAGTTGACAATTAGATGACACCGATGGTTTGAGATGCTTTATTTCTCGTGTTGGTTCAAACAACACGTTGTTTTTTTTGTTCTAGGATTACACGATAGAAAAAATGAGTTAAGAGTAAATGTTCTTTCCTTTGCAGGAAAAAATCTCAATTCGCCATACGGTTTGGGTAGGACAAGAAAAAATATATTCCACCTTAATAAACTAACGATATTGGAATAGTAATTATTGAAAGTGTAGACACATATCATCCCCCATCCATACGACACGTTCTAATCTCGACCTTCGCTCCGGGCTTAGACGAAGTAGTGCGCCTTGCGGACGGTGATACCGTAATCATTCAGTGCCGGCTGCAAATCCTCCATCGTGAGCGTGTACTTTCGGTCCTTCGAAGACTTCTGGTTCTGGTTCTTGGACGAACCGTGCCCGGAACTGGGTGCACTATTCGTGCGTGTCTTGCAGTGCTGTAGCGCATCGTTCGCCACGTCCGACACGAACTTCTGTGCCGCAATCGAGATCAAGCGCACGCTGTAACGGAGAACACGGTTTTATTGGCTTTGGGAACGGGAAGCAAACAGAAGTTAAAATGCTTACATCCTAGGATCTGCACCCTCAAAGCCGGCCGAATTAAGATAATACGAAGTGACTGCATCGGGGATCTGCAAAACGAATGTTTCACAAATAAAACAAATATGCAAAATAGTGCAAATATTGGAACTTTCCGCCGATTTGCCAAAATGGCTAAACATTCACAAGCATCGGGCTTACCGTGGGCGTGTAGTCCTCCAGCTGCATCATGAAATCGCTCATGATCTGGCCCTGTGTGCGATCCTCCGCCATATCCAACGCCTTCTTCGACGAGCTACGGTGGATGCCAAAATTGTCGCCCATTTTGATGGAAACAGTTACAGACGCAAATAAAGAAAGCTTGTAAAGTTGTACCACTTGTGCTAGTCGAACAGGTAAAAGTTTTGTTTTGCTAATGCAATGTTTGTTTCGGAATACAATTGACGTTTCACTGACACAGCCAGTGTTGCCAGATTGTTATCAACCGCTTCATGCGTTTTGCTGTCGTAGACAATATGAAAATTTAAAATTTTGAAAAAATAGAATCATATTTATGCTTTTAAAAAAGAAAAGATTTATTCAAAAAGCTGAAAATAATTTGATTGGCATCATAATATCTCCGGAAAGCTTTAATAAAGTAGTTTAATTAATGTTCGAGTAATTTCGAGCACGACCTTCGCACAGTGGTTAGTGGTGAGTGAAAATTGGTCAGAATAAATTATCAACTATTAGTACAAAAAATAGCAGAAGCGCACTATCTCAACGGGTTTTCACATGCCCTTAAACGAATTAACATTGATGAGATATATATGTCTTACAAGTTATGACTTGAAACATTTTTGTATGCTCCGTCAATCGGAAACGATTCGACCGACTCAATCAAAAACAGTTCTTATCAATGGGTATTCCCCTTTGAATTCGTACTCTTATTAGCGCGATCCGCACTACATTATCAGCAGCTCGCTAGAATAAACGATCATCTCGTACGGCTCGGATTTAGTGTTGAGAGCGTGAGTAAAACACAACATTTCATTGGTTGAATCCAGAAAGCGTATGAAATGCGTTACTTTCATCGTGGCGGAATGTCCGAATGGACACTGCTAGTCCTGGCTGTGGTGAGTGTGACAATTCTGACGATCCCCGTACAATCGCAACAAGCGAGAAACAGAGCACCGAAATGTAACCTGGCTGCGGATGAGCTCGAGTCCTTGATAGATCTGCTCGATGACATTGAACTGCCATCGTCCACCGATTCCGATGAAGAAGAGGAGGAAAGTTCGTCCGAGAAGGAGCCCGATACGCAACCCGTTAACCCACAGTGCACCCGCGAGCTCAGGAGACTACGCAACTCTGTACGTTTGCTGCAGCTTCGGTATCAGGAGCTAAAGCAGAACACGACCACAGTCGATGCGCGACAATACGTAATCATGAAGCAACGGTACGAGCATCAGAAGAAAGATCTTACCGCCAAGCTAGACCACCTGTCGACACAGACAAGCGCCCAACACCGCAGTCAGCTGAACGAGCTGAAGAGCAAAATCAAGAAGGTAGAGAGACAGCTGAATAGTGCCGTCGAGGAACTGGCTCGCCAGCGGCAGCAGAACGTGAACAACTTCATTCAGCTGGTGGCTAACAGCATCTACAACAATCAGATGAATCCGGCTATTAGTAATTTCGACAGGCTGACCCATAGCACCGATCAGCTTCCGTACGGTTCCATCGTGAGGAAGGTGATTGAGCGCGGTGGTGTGCAAACCACCCACAAATTACTGCAGTTTCTGCAGAGGGTAAACTTCCAACACCAACCCGTGGCAGGGTACGAAGTACTGGTGGAAGAACTAATCGCCCAACAGGCTCTGATAGGATCGAAAGCGAGCGAATTGCTGAAGCATCTGCAGGCTTTGGTTCTTGCCCGCGACGGCTATCAACAGGAGCGGGCCGTTGCGCTCTTGAAACGGTTCAAATCGAACGTACAGTAGGAGGATCTGGTTTCGGAAGCATTAGAAAAAACAACAAACGCACTGTAAAAGAAAAAGCAACAATTATCTGTTAAATCACATCTCTTTCTGGTTGTGTTCTGGTTGTTTAGTCGTACAAAAAAAAGGGAAACAAAAACGCAACCCCCCGCTATTCAGTTCAAATCTTTTCTCCGGCGTTAAAACCGGGTGTGAAAAAATGCACACATTCCCTTCCGTCTGCGGGATCGAATTTGCTTAAAGTCTTTTCTCATTTTGTTCGCTTCCACTTTAGCAATACGTAACAAAACTCGCGGGTCATTATACAGCAATGAATACGTTGCATGTTGTTACTACGTAAACGAAATAAAAGGCTTTTTATAGTCAATGCTAAAACAACGCTCATTACTGTGGTGGAAATTAAAGAACCGTAAAACAGGCTTTTCGATGTTGTGTTTGAAAGAAAAAAGAAACGAATGATGTGCCTGGATTGTAGTTTAACAAAAAAATGTCCTTCCCACGTATAATATGTCTCTCACCTTCTCCGGATGGTTTAGTTCTCTGTTCAGTTTATTTGCATTTCTGATCGCTTGTTTTTAGCGAATCTCTTGTTTGCTCTATCATTCGTATCTATCTCCTCTCTCTCTCCCTTTTTATCTCAATCGATCAACCAGATATTTGTAGGAGGTGTAACATCAACTTGTCCTAGATGATATGCCGCGATTGATTTATGTTTTTTTTTTTGTTAGCTCTGTATGTCTCCGTGTGAATGTGTGTTATGTTACTAGTTGGTCTTTTTCGTCTTCCTCTATCTCTCTTGTTTTCTCTTCAAACACCTATCCTCTCACTCCTCCATTCGAATCGGTTGTTGGACCGGTAATACATTATACGATTTAACAGTACGACGGTATATGTATTTCTTGTTTATATAGAAAAAAGCATTTCCTGCCTCTGGCGGTGCAAGAAACAAAAATAAAACAATTATCTCGAAACGCTTGGAATGCTCATTTCGAGCGACGGAAATCTGACCGTTTCGATGCTTGGCATGGGATAATTATTCGGGTATGGTAAGCAAAGGGTAAAGCAGGGACGTAAGCTTGTTTATATTGGTTTTGATGATTCACACTCTATTCTTGCTTTTAGTTGCAAAAGGAATGTTTCTGGTTCGATACTATTCTGTAGCGTTGTATGTCTGACATTGAAATATAGGTACAATAACGTGCTCTGCATGACGATATTTGGAAGCATTCCAAACTGATCTGGAAGGATTTCCGATCGGTAGAAGCTTTTGAGCTAGAGTGAACTAGAGATACGACTCTTTGCAAAAATTGCGAGGAATCGAATCAAAATGCAAAAGATTCCTGAATCGACTTTCAAAAAGGTTCGTGGGTATAAAGGAGTTTGAACAAAAATAATAAAAAATACTACTTTCGTTAAAAAATGGCGTTTCGAAAACGGTTTACAAAAAGTTAAAGGGCGTACATTTTAATAAAACGAAAATATGTAATCTTCTTATCCCCATAACACAGGTTGAACTCCTATTCTGAGTAACGTATGTATGCCATTGTTCCGTTCGGAACAAACCTAACATTGTTGCAAGAGACACTGACTGTAATACTGAAAAGATATAGCTCATGTGGGCGATAAAAAGATGTGTACGAAAGAAAAACTTATCGAACGAGGAACACAAGTAAAAGGACTTTGCCTTTGTGTGGTTACACACGAAAAAAAAGTATACAACGTATTGTAGAGAAGAAGTAAATCAGCCAAAAATGTCGTTGCACCATCGCAACTCACAAACATGACTAAACATTAGATAACAGCACTCTGCACAGTACGGGACAGGATAGATAAAAGATATGTAGAGTTAAAACTGAAATAGCTGTTGGTCTTAACATAATAATCTACGCTAAAAATATAATAATAAATTGCACACCGTCACCCTGAAGAAGAAATATATAGTAGGAGATAAGAGAATGCTACAGTAGGCCCCATTAGCTGGAGCGAAAAAGCAACTATGCGGACGCAAATGTGGTGAGCTATCTTTCTCTCTCTTTCTCTGTCTCTGTATAAGATGGCTCCCTCTACTGATTTGCTTACGTAAATAAAATCACTTAACGACTACAAAGCACAAACCATCGTAAAAAGCGAGTGAGCGAACGTTTCGCACAATTAAAAATGATACAATTCCTTACTTCGCGTAGCGCGCTAGTTTAGTGGCGTTTAAAACAGCGCATAGGGCGCGCGCGTCCACGTCCTTTCCATGTTTTCTTATTTATATTTTTCTTCATTAAACTACTCTTGACGCCTACTTTATGACATTCTCTGCGAAAGAACAAGAAAAAACAAACATTCATAGAAAAAGGCCTTTTCGCTTCTTAGGAGAGGAAAATTGAAAATGAATCACTGTACTGCCGGTGATGACGCTTAACGTTACCGATAGACGAGCGTTTTTTCTGGATTCAAAACAAAACATAGCATAAATATGGTATAACATCTGTCTAAAACATACACGCGCGCCCAATCCCCCGTTGTGCTTTTTCGACACCAATCATCGAATAAATGATTACAGTTTGCGGTAAAACAAGTACCCAAAAACGCTGGAAGAACTAAAATACACTCCCACGCACTTCGTGCATTGATTGTGTGTGTGTATGTGTGTGGTTTATGTGTATGTTTTACGGAGAACAGTACTTTCTTCTGCTGGTTCATGGTACTATCTTGCTTTTGTTTAGTTTCGTCCTTCCTTTCCTTCGTTAACATTAATTGGTAGAATCGATTGTGCGCCACTTTGTGTGCCTCTCCACTTCGTGATAGTTTCGTCTCCGTCGCCTGATACGTTCTCCCGCTCGCGGAAGGTAATCTAGTATCCTTTTTTTTTTTACAAATTTTATACCTAATAGGAACCTGTCGCACGTACAGATTCAAAAACTCGTTCCGTTTTTCACTTCCTCACTGCAGTTCTCATTCATTTGATCGTCATAACATTACACTATGCACAATTGTTTTACGCTTCATGATCACGTGTTTCTTGATCTCGGTTTCGTTTCTTGCGTTGTTCGTACGCAGGAGGAGACATGTGTTACAGGATTCAACCCACTACCAATAAATGATATCATTTTTCGCCGATAGCGATGCGTTTTCTACCATGCTTTCTGCGCACACACGGTTTTTACATTAGTTTCAGTGTTTTGTTATCTTATTTGCTCCTACCGTTTTCTGTTCTCTATATACATAAAATGTTGAAACATTCGTCTCGCTTTTTTCCTAACACACGCGTTTGAGTGTTGTTTTCCTTCCCATGAAGTAACAAATCCATGCATTCTATTCTCTCGATGTTTTCCGTTTTCAGAATAGTGTTCGCTTGCAGTTACTTTCATCTCCATCATCACATCGCCTACGGCATAGTGATGTGTGTATAAAGCAGTGATAAACATTCATTCATTTAGTTTTCTAAATGCAAGTGGTCCAATTTTTCGGTTTGTATTACGTTTCTTGCTGCAGTCAATTAGTTGTGACGAAGATGAAAGACACTCAAAATTAGGTTAAAACGTGTAGCTTTACAATCCATATACACAATTTTTGCTCGGTAACTGAGATAAACAAACCCGATGCTGTGTAAATTATTTAAAAAAATGTATACAATTTAAAACATTTGTTTAAGCAAACCTCCGCTAGACCGAAATAATGGTTCCAAAGTTTAACAGAAAGCCAGACTCCACAGAGTCTACATTTAGACGATACATTTAGACGATAAGACGGCTACATTTAGACGATAAGTGAATCGCAAAGAAATGAAAATTTAACAAATATTCTCTTAGTTGTTTTGGTACAACCGGCACCGTGATGTAGACATGAAAATAATTATTCTTATCTCCTCATAATCTTTGCGCCACTCATATACAAACGGATGTAGGAACGAAATGAACAACATGAATCTGGAGACATTCACCGTGAGCATCTAGCGAGCAGAACCGAACGGATCATTAAAAATCTGCATTCTACGTTCACCAGTAACCGAGCACGAAGCACTGATGTGATAAAATTATGCTACAAAAATGGAATTCATATAGGCATGGGATGGGGGGATGAGCATCTTCAGAATGAATGGGTTCCATTGTCGATTTTTTTTAGAACTGCTACAAACCTCCTTCCTTTCCTTACATTCTGACTTTTGTTTTTTTTTTGTTTTTCTGTTTCTTCTTCTAGTGATACTTTCCCCTTTCGGTCGGTACCCGTGCTGCATCGGTTTGACACCGATACATAATGGCAAGACGAGTTTGAGTTCGTCACGTCGTCCGTTTATACTTTATACAAGTGTTTCTTTTTTGTTTTCAGTTTGTTGCAGCACGTCAGCGGTACGGGAACATTTTCGGGTTCAACGCATCGGTGGCGGCACGTTTGGCGTGCCCGTGTGCTGGCGATACTTAGTTTGTTGATGAATAGTGCTGCTGTTGCTTCCGTGACGTTCGATGGAGCCGGTTTGTCGCTGACCGGTGAGATTAACGACCCCGGTACCGGTTCGAACACGGTACAGTGCGTCTTATCTGTCCTCACCGATCTGATTGTCGCGATGTGCTTGCCATTTGAACTTGGACTGCATCTGCCACCGCTGGCCGTCGGAGTAGTTGCACGGCCGCAGCAGCGGTGTCGAAGGATCCTCCGGCGAGGGACGCGTCAGACAGTTGCCGCTGTTCACGTGCTTGATAGTCTTTTCCTGGTAGAGCAGTGGGACAAATGTAGCACAAGTTAAACTATGAACAACAGCACACTGCACCACCGATCGCTTACCTCTTCATCGTACACCCATTCCTGATTGCCGCCCATTCCATGGCACCGGACTAAATTGACCGGGCCGAGGGCATTCGATGCGTCCAGACAGTTGTCGTCGGACATGATCTGATGCCGTTTGGTGTACGCAAACACCTGATTACCGCCCAGCCCGTGGCAGTAGCTACTGCCGATCTTTTCGTTCGACTTACGTCCCATCGTGTCGAGACAGTTGCGAGTTTCTTCGTTGCGAATCTGAAAGCGGAATTGACAGTTAATTAGCGAAACTTGGAACAAACACTCGACTTTACTTTCTAAAACGTGAATCTTTCTCGGTTCGCTGTACAATTTACACTTCGGAACTTCATCGAGCTCATCCACTCGCCCATTATAACGACGGAGAAACTTACCTCCCCAAGGAAATAGTAATCCAGTGGCATCTGACTTTCCGGGTAGATGTTTTCCAGGTACCAGCGGAAACTCTTGCACTTCAGCTTCTCCCGCAGGGCCCGTCGCTCGCTGACGTCTCCAGCGGACGCTTTCCGAGCACCTGTTGTGTACAGCATCGTTCAAGCGCAGATAGAAAGAACCGGATTAGAATCGGGATCATTCCATCTAATACATTTTAGTACGGAATGTGAGTATGGTACAGAATGTTACGGATGAAGGGGTGCTAAAATTTACATGAATTATGAGTGCAATAAATTGCTAAAAATACGAAAAAAACGGGAAGTAAATGAAGTAATGCAAGAACAAAAATTAATTTAAAAATGATGATGTCGATAAACTTGTGATGAAAAAAAAAATCGTATGAAATATGAACACAAAAAGATGGGATTTTTAAAAGAAAGGGAGCCGAGGGATAGGAGGAAAGAAGGAAAAAAAAACAAATATACAACATATATGCACATCTTTTAAAGAAAAACGACCACAAAAGCACATCATACAGAAGCTTTACTTGAGAAAAAAGTGTGGGAATAATGTACACAAACTAACATGTACACAATAATGTACACAAGTAACAAAAATATGATACTTTGCATTTTTTTAGCTAATAACATATTTATAATAAAATATGTACATCGTTATGCTAAACTAGACACTATGATTAAAATAGTATTTCGCTGAATTGGTTTCATTTTCTATTGTTGAGTATTTTAATTCCGATAATTAAAGTTTTCCCATTCCCCTCTTCCCCCCCTTTGCAGTGGTACTTAAATATCGTAAGTACAAAATCAACCCTTCATTGTTCATTTAGTTCAAGCTGATAGGTTGATAATAGAAGCATTATGAGATACATTAAAAACACCTTTAACCGCAAGAGATAACGTATCATCGTAAAACATTTTATGCCCCATTTTAAAAGAGCGCACAAGGAGAGAAACACAATGCGCCTACGAACACAACCCGGTCGCTACAAATTGAACAGGCCGCAGACCACGCGGTTCAATGGCACGTTTTTTTTTTGTTTGTAAGGTCGCTTGGGTGGTTTCTTCAAACTCTCGAACGCCGGTGAATAAAACGGCAAAGTAAATAAATTATTCACGGTTTGTATCCCAACACCTGCGATTGGGAGGCGTACCAGCGTGGTGCGTCTTGTGTCAAGTTACCTCTCAATCAAATACAATTTGGCTTCAAAATCCAATTACTCTTAAGGACTCCACCATCGAGTGGTGGTGGCGTTGGTGAATGTATCGAACCATTTTGAAGCCGCACCCGGTGGTGGTGGGTTGCCCAAAACGGAAAAAAGCGTTAGAGAGACACCTAAAAAATTGGCAAAAAAAATGGACGCTCCTTAACCCGATAAAGAGACGAAACCGACGAGACATTTTCACGACAACGCTCGTACCCTTAACGACTCGTCAGATGGCTATCGCAGGGATTTAACGGGTGCGCTTTCTCGCCTCTGCACACCTGGGAAGAAACACCAGAGGTTTTCCTTTTGTGTATGTGTGCACAGCGCAAAGATTTAGGTGAATTAATTTACGTCCATTAGGCGCAAGAAAAGGAGCTGGCACGGAAGCAAACAAAACCCCAGACTACTTCAAAAGTGCTTAACGAAAGGTACCGGGCGTCTCCATCCGGGAGTTGTTTGTTTTCGATTGTTTGTATCCAATTAGAATCTTTACTGCGTTGATTTATCGAGCAGAGGGTCATCACTTGCTAAAGAATTAATTTCGGTGCTAAACTACCAGCATGATTATAGTTATAAATTTCATTTTTTTTTTCTCGTAAAAAGCTCACAAAAAATGAAACGCACCAGGCGTCTCCATTACAGTTCAAAGCATGGTGAAAAAAGCATTAAAATACATTTCATTTGTCTGGATATTCATCCACTTGCTCCATCAACGGGTTCTCGTCTATAAAATCGCAAAAAATACTCCAACCAGATCTACGCATTCCGAACAAATTAAATTTTCATTTAATGTTATTCATGTTCCGCTCTGCCAAGCTCATCGCCCTTTGATCCGCGCCGTATGCACGCATGTTTGTTGTCGTTAAAAAAAAAAGTATCCAATCAATGCCTGTGAGGAAATGGAACCGAAATGAGGTCCAATAACTTCCACTTGACAGTGTGCAGGTGCCACTTAGCGATTTCACGCAGCCAGACGATCTGATTGACATATTAATCTTCCAACAGCGCAAACCAGAATTCACCAGCTATCCACGCGGTAATATTTCTGTCCCTCTATCCCCGTTGACATTTCATGACACTTTTCCACAAGCGGCAGCGCGAGCTGTTGAAGAGTCACACAAAAATCTTTTATTTCCTTTTCCCCACTATAGTGCCTTTAAAGCAAGCACCGCTTACGGGGGCCTACAGATTGGGAAGATTGGCTTTGTTCCTTTTCCCTTCTTTCGTGTGTGTGTATGTTTTTGTGTATGTGCAAATGTTGCGCGAACGACATTTGATATCGTGGGGCCACCACTGCCGTGCACAGTATTTGATTTCGCTTCCGTTTGCCGTTCGGATTGTCGCCACCGCTTCATCTGCATGCCATGCGTCCTTTTTGTCCTCCGTCCGTGTGGGGTGTGACATTTTGTCATCGAATCGCGGGACACATTTTTTAACGAGATTTCCACCGCATCTCTCGCATGCATGCCCGTCAGACGCACACATACACACACACACCCATTCGGAGAATTTCGCCATGACAATGTGACGGCCTGCTCTGGTTGTTCGGAGCCGTGTGGGAAACCTGTGCGGCGGCAAGTGTTGTTATATTTTTGTTTCTCACACTTAATTTTTCCCTCCAGGCAATTGACAATCGCAATCTCCACAACCGAAGGCGCAGTGTGACACGATGTCGAAAGGGAGTTTGTTTTGTATTTTGCGTTGTGTGAATGTGTATTTTTTCTATCGTCAATACATTTCAACATTTCAGCACCCGCTTTACCTTAAACCCCTGGGTGGTGTGCGTCCCGAAGGAAGGCGTACACTTGAAAGGCCTTAGCTCCACATCGCACCGGTACCGGCACGTTGAAGGATGACGACGACAACGACAACGACGACGACGACGACGACGAATGCGAACGCTTGACGCGGTACAATCGTTTGCACTTTCCGTGTGCTTGTTTAACATAACACACAAGACACACAAGAAAGCGCTCTTTAACATTTGCGTTACTTTTTTGCCCAGCAACCCTTGCTAAGCCGGCTCCAGCGTGTTTGTGCATTCTTTGCACACGGCACTGCTTCTGCTTCCTCAAGTGCAAAAGTCAATTAGTGCCAGCAGATGCACCGGAGAGAAACAGTACGCCCGGGATAGTGTCGCACAGCAAATGACAACTCCACACTCAATCTCTGGAGGCATGGCCTTTTTCCCCCCATCGGACAGTTTGTGTGCTATTCAGATGGAAACCCGGCAACCGTCGCCATCTCTTGCCGTGCACTTAGCAGCGGAGTGGATGTGGAAGTTGGACCAAATCAAAAAGTGAGCTAGGCCAGCGGGAGGATACTGTTTCCCGCACTAACCGACTGTAAGCTTTCGGAAAAGGTCATAGCTTACACGGTGGTTACACATGTGTTAAGCGTCGAGAGTGATTTCGTCAATCGCAAAGCTTTTATTTGTTTGAGGTTTGGTAAAACTACCGCACGTACGTGTTCACATTTTCTATCGTCCATACGGGTGACTGATTTTTGGTAACTTCGATACGCCCTTTGAACGGAACGTAAATTTATTATTTTAAAAATACCTTCAGGCTTCAAACATTCCAACGAATAATGCTTTTGCGGGGAAATAAGGTTAAAGTTTTATAAATTCATTTTCGCATCGACATATATTCGAAAATAAATAATGCGCAGTAATAATTTTAAGACTAATTTCGTGTTATACACTCTAAAAGTTGTTTTAGTTCACGCAATGCATCGTTTTCTTCCCTCGAAAATGTTAACCTATTCATCCAGCCAAAGCAAACAAACATATTGAGCTTTTTCATATAGTACACAAAAGAAGTTCCTTACATTATTTTCACAAAATTCGCTAATGTACATAAAACCACGCTAGGATATTTTAAAAATTATTCATGAATTCAAACTATACACGGAAAATGTTAATAAATATACAGACAGGTTGTTAAATTTGTGCCCAAAACCGCTTACAATCACGCAAACACACTGCTGAATAAAAATAAGCAACATAAATCCATCAACCAAAAGCGCAAAATGTATACATAAACACGGCAACGGGATTTGCGAAACAGAACACAAATAGGTGACTAGTCGTGCAGAAACAGAAAGGCGGGGTGGTGGTGAACAGAGGCATTGCATTTATTTGTCCCCAGTTGTAGTTTACTTCTAGACAAACATTGTGCAAACAGTGCGCGCCTGTAATGTATGTGTGTGTGTGTATTTGTGGCAAAAAAAGCGGTGAAACGTAAAACTGAACGGAACAGTTTGCAGAATAAAAGTGAAAAAATGGTGGTAGAATTGAAAAAAAAATGCAAGAAAAATAGTATCGATAACGAGAGTGAAATAGAACCTGGGTTAATGTTGTAGTAAAATTCACTCCAACCATCCAGCCACACTTCGGCCAGGCGGGCATTGTTTTTGTTAACTATCTGCGAGGTACCGCCCGGGAATGAGTACGGCGTCGACTTCCGGAACACGTGCCCCACGCGGGAACAGGGCGCAATCTCTAGTGTACCGCCGCACATCCAGACCTATGTGTGTGAAGGTAATACATTTCGCGAGCAGTGGGAAGGAAGTTGAGGGGGATGAGGAGAAGAGGCGTGGTGGATGCATCGTTGCACCAGGACATTGTTGTGTTCGGTGATGTACGCAAACACACACGCACACACACCGAGTACACGATGGAGGAAACCATAGAGAATGCGCACGGTACGTACGTTGACCGGAAACGTCGTAGTTGATGTCGTTTTTGAGGTTAGATTACAGATGGTGCGCAACATTTTCCATCCACATGCAAAACAGCAATTGATTGATTTTGTTTGTGCGCGCGACGGCCCAGTTGTCGTTTGTTGATGAGTTTTTCCCACGCGCAAAAGGTTGAAATATTGTTTGTTTTATTCCGGCACACAATATTTGTTAGTGCATTTTGCGTGTTTTTTTATTATTTGTTTTTACCCGCATTTTCAATTGTTATTGCGGAACAGGATTGTGGTTGTTTAACAACAGCATGTACGTGGTGTCCCGTGGGTCAATCATGCGCGAAACGTGTTAAAAGGTGAAGCAATATACGTTACGTACACACCCACACAGATACACAGAACAAACAACGATAATATCAGAGAGCACGAAAGAGAAAGAGATGAAAAGAAGAGAGAGAGAAAAAAAACGATTCCATTCGATTAATAGGTTAGTCTACGCTAGGGTTAACAGTGTCAAAAGAATAGGAGGATAATCCAATCGTTTGCCAATCGATGGCGAAATCCTTGGCGCACGTATAAGCTGTAGCGTAATGTTGATCGCGTTAATGTTCGTTTTTGCGAAGCGGGGCACACGTCATTCATTGTACGAAAGGTTAAAAACCCAACTACATATGCTCTTACGATGTTAATAGATTTACCTAGAGGAAAAAAAGGCACAGCTACGAGTGAAAGTACCAGCATAACAACTTACTTCAAGCAACACACACTTTTGTTATTCCTTCTATTCTAATATTCTATCCTATATCCTTTTCAGCGCGCAATTATTTGAAGCATATCTTTAGCAGTTATTCGAGTTGAAAACGAACTGTTTACTTGATAATCAGTTTCATCTTCGTTTCAAAGCAATTAATCCATTAGGATTTGAATTTGATCGAGCGAGCAAAATCTCGTCAGAATGTTGTATATATTGCAACGTTTTAGTTTTGGAGGCATTCATACTATCGGGAGCGAAAGTTAATCGGGAAACGTCTTCAAATTGGGTGAAAATCAGTGACAAGTGGATGGATAAGACGATGATGATAAAATAGTTAGCAACTGGACGGAAGTGGAGTACTAGGAAATTTGTTAATAGTTTGTGTTTTTTTTTTCAACTAAAAGCAAAACAAAACACGGTCAAACCTGGACTCATCTGATAGTAAAACTCTTTCCACTCATCAAGCCACACCTCGGCGACGCGTGCCGCATTCTTCAGCACAATGTTCGCCACACCGCCGGGGAACGTGTACGGTGATTTGTCGCGGAACACGTGCCCGACGTGCGAACACGGTGAGATCTCAAGAATCCCACCGCATTGCCATATCTGATGGGTAGATCAAATGTAATTAATATCGTGTACGCGGCCCCGAACGAAAGAAAACATCATTTCATTCCGAAACGTTGATGCTGCAGGAAAGGAAAGGTTCTCGGAAGAAGATGCTTTCCTTTCTTTTTGTTGCGCGAAACACCTGAAATTTGACTGATAAAACTGCTTTGGGCGGTCGGTCACCCGCACACTTACCCGGAAGGACATTTCCAGATTCTCACCACCCCAAATGTCCATGCCCTCGTCGTACGAACCGATTTCGTAGAAATAATCCCGATCGATCGAAAACAGTCCACCGGCCATCGTCGGCGTTCGTAGTGGGGCCGTCCGGTCGTGATTGCGACGCTGCATTTCCCGGGCAGGAACACGGTACCTGTAAGTGTGTTGGTGAGATGGGACGATCATTCATTAATGGCTCCCGTCAGGTGGAACACGCCGCCACGTCGTTGCACTCACCATCGGAAGTTTAGCTTCCAGTTAAAGCCTCCCCACGTCTGGTCGGATGCCGTCACGTACTCGAACGTTTCGTCCGATATCACATCGATGATGGGACAAACGACCGTCTTACGGTCCAGCACGATGCGCGCCAACAGTGGCTCCAGCCAGCCCTCCGTACACTCGCAGTGTGCGTCCAGGAATGTGATTACTTGGCCCTGTGAACAAGAGAGTGCACGGATTTAGTGTCAAATTTAAAACTTCCCGCTGCATTCGGCGAAGTAAAACAACACTTTCACCAAGCCCTCCCCACCCAACCCGCCGGCTGGTTGGATGGTTGGCGAAGAAGAACGTCTGGTGTCGGCCAAAAACGTTGGCAATGGTTTTCGACCCGCGATACGACCGATTTTCCCCTCTTACCTTCACGTGCTTGGCACCGAGCAGTCTGGCACGGATCAGACCGGACCGTTTGCCGGTCCGCAGGACGAACGTCGGTACGGGCAGCGTGCTGACGTACTCTTCCAGCTGCCGGCCCAAGTGTTCCCGTTCGCTGGCGTCATCGACGAGGATGATTTCCTTCAGCAGTGGCCGCGGCGACCGATTTATCACACTCCATATCGTGCGCAGCAGCGTGCTCCATGCTTCGTTGTGGAACACGATCACAATGGACGTTGTTGGCAGCTTCGCTGGATAGTGTTTCTTTTTGCAGCTGATTGGGGGGATAGGGAAAGAGCGAAAACGAAACAAATTTGTACACTCCAGTTATTTTTAGGATCATGCATTTTCTGCGTAGAATGAAAATCAAACCGCTCGTGCGGACAGTTTCCATCTTTACATTGTTTGAGGTCTATGTAATAGGTCAACAAGACCTATCTAGCTATCGCTTATTTTTATCAAAACTGATAATAAACCAGTGAATATGATGGCGTGGTGCCATATGTTGATGATAAATTTTAGTAAAATGTGTAAATTTAAGATTTTTATTACATTATTGTAAAATAATTTCATTTTACAATTTTCTAGACGACATCGAAACCAAACAAGAAAAAAAATCTAACAACCTTACAAAAAAATCAATCATTAGGGATGTAGTAACATCTTTGAAATGAATCTATATTTTTACGTTTAAAAAGGGTATGAAAAATAAAATAATACATACCAAAACAAAAAGCACCGCACAGTTCTCAACCATTCCTAGCTCTGTTTACCAAAGCAATCTAACCAAGCCTTTTGGCTGTCTGTTTGGTAACTAAAACCGATAAATAAACCCGCGCCAACCCGAGGCTGATGAGAGAATGCAGTGACTACCGAAATTCTGCCGACACACCAAAGCGTATCCCGATCTGGTTACCGCCACTGGCCAAACAACTCGACAAGAAGGGGTTGAGCAACATCCTTCAGCAGCGAGTGCGTCACAACCCGCTCTGCGGACCTCGACCTTGGCAAACCCATCGACTGGTGGCTTTCAACCGACCGACGCTGGAAGGTGACGGACAAAGCTTCCCGTCACCCCACCCTGGTGACGTCCCACCAGGCGAACTCAACGGGTCTCACACGTTATTTAGCATTCTTTCTAGTGCGTGAAACAAGGCGACAGGCTCCCTAAAGTAGAAGCACAGTTTGAGGTTTCCCAATGGAGCACGGAACGCTAAGCAGAACGATCTCACGTTCGAGTGAAAGAATTGCCTCCCTATCTGCAGCTTCCAAGTGCAGAACTACTGCGTAACGTCCCTGCGACAGGTTCCCAGGCAGCAGCAACAGCATGAAACGGTCTAGAGAACAATTCCTGCTCCTGGGACCTGTTGGTGATGCGGTTGTGCGGCGTACGGCCACGAACGTTTCACACACGCCAGGATTTGCAAACTACGGAATTGTTGTACGAGCGCGGCAAAAGATTGACTTCGTTAAGTCAACTTTACGGACTTTGCTCCTCATCTCGTTAGCTGCTCTGTTGCGTTGTTTTAGAGCGTGTGTCTACACCGCCAAGGCAGGTATTCATGTCACAAGTACTGCGAAAGGAACCGAAGGTGAAGCGAGCACCGAACGTGAGTGGGGACGATACATAAAACCTGCTCGAACAAGGTTTGTCTTCTCGTGCCGCCACTACAATGCCGTCCTCCGAGCCTCATCTTCAAAGTATCTATTTTAGCGACGTGTGGCTCACATCCGGTCGACACACACATACCCGTAGACGTGTACCGTCTTCCAATTTGAGCGGTGTGAATAATGGATAGGTTTTTAACCAGGTTTGCTAAATCCGCTCAACGCTGGAGAGCCTCGGAATAGGTAGTTTGTGCAAGCCACTAGCTAGTTTTGCAAGTCGTTTCTATTTACAACTAAGGGAGGATCCTGCTAAGCATAGTGCTTTATATGGTGGTACAACAGCAGCACACACACACAAATTGAGTCTAGCAATTTCCATTTCCCTCACTAAATTGGAAAGAAGCGTTCATTGCACAAACCGAAACCCAAAACGGTTCTGTGCCTGCTGAGAGGAGTAGTTTCGTGCTAAGCGTTTTCTGGAATCCTTCACATGCGGGATACGAGCGAAAGAAATAAGAAAAATGAACTTGAACGGTCGACCCGTATCATCCGGCCGGCGCTTGGTGCCGAGGAACCGTGGGGGAAGCAAATGGTACGAAAGGACAAGCATCACGCACGGGGCACGAAATTTGTTTCCACCGCAGGACAGATGAAATGATTGACTGTTATTAGATATCTCAAGTGTCCGTTTGGAGGGAGGTGGTGAACTTTTTTTTACCGACCCTTTTGTGCGTTCAGGATGCTGTTATTTATTTTGCACCGCCTCCGTGTACGAATGACAATATACGGCAGTGTTCGGACGATTAGATTGACAAATGTGTTGCATATTTATCAACAATGTTGTTTTATGCATACGATTCTAAAGTGAAATAAATAATCGCTATGTTCAGATGGAACGAATGACTACTAATCGTTCAATGATGAATTTTAATATAATATTTCCATACCAAAACTACTTTTAGGCACGTTTAAAAATAGTGCATATATGTTTTGGAATTTAAAAAACGGCATCAAAATCAATGCCTTGACATCAATTTGATGAACGATTTGTAGAACAACAAAAAAACAATAGAAAGATAACTTGGTTCCCTGTGATTAATCATACGGAACAAAGCATGATTATGTCTAATGAAACTTAACCATCTTGTGGGCACCAAACTTGTCTAAACGCGAAGAAAAACCCTTGTCTTTAGTTTATCGTGCTGAAATAATTTGCATTTGCAACAATAAACCGCCCATCAGAGGTGGCGCATCCCCGCGAGACACTATTTCCAAGCACGGTAATAAATCATGCAAGATTGATTGATAAAACGATGATTGAGCCAGTTAATGGAGCACGAAATCACCCGAATGCTTGTGCAGACAAACCGTAGACACCCACAAAAGGCCAACAACCCACAATCCGTGTGGTTCATTCCCCTGCAGACTTAAAGTAAGTACTGCGCTCAGTAACTTCACCGTGTATAGACACGGCAATGGCGGTGCCATTAAAGCTCGCGCCTTTAATTTTCCGTGAAGAGAATCGAGTTTTTGTTGTTGATGCTTTTTCAGGGCATCCTGCCTTCCACCGGTGTACTCCTCCACCCACCGTCTATACTTACTCGTGATGGCGCACATCGGTGAGCGATCGATTCAGCCAGATCATGTCACTGGCGAGGAGATTGAATTGATTCTCTTTGAACTTTTCCTTCATCAGTTCCTGCTGGTGCGATGGGATTTTCACCGGTTTACCTGTGCGGAGAAAGGAAAGGAAAAGGAACAAATTTCAATAGAGAGGCAAACGCACGGACGGAACCGGAAACAAAGTGAGTGAAAAATGACGATCAAACGAGGCGGGGCGGGCGAGTGTGTGCAACGAGCTAAACTTGATTTAAATTAAGGCTATGTTTTCCTGCTACGACCTCCCACAGCGCAAGCAAAGGTGCTGAAGCATGTGCACCGATTTTCCCTTTTCCTAGCTGCTCCACACGCGGCGACCGCTGCGAAGCTTTCGATATCCTTTTCTTTCCGGTTCAATGCCGGTTCCAATTTTTTTTTCTATCGTGATTTTCCTTTCATTTTTAGAATATTTTCCTAGCCAAGAGAAGCATAAAAAAACAATACAAGAAAAGGTTGCTTTTCGGGGAGAGCGTGAAGGAGTGATTAATGACATTTTCGGTACGTACGTATAACACCACCCGAGTGGCAACGACGAAGATGAAGCTCTAGCAACCTCTCTTCTGCAAGCGCAAGCACCAGGACGAGATTAATTCCTCCCGTTGTTGGCACCGATGTTCTGAGTGCCAACGGAATTCTGAAGGGTTGCTGGAGGGTGGTTTTGTGGTAAATGTTGATTTTAGCTCACGGCGAAGCATAAAATAACCATACAGAAACCACGTTGAGAACGAGCAACCAGTAAGAAAGAATGCTTCTGGCTTCCGGTGGATTTGTTGCTGGCAGAATTTCCGTTCAGGTTGACAGCAGGTCATGACAGGAGTGTGGTACATATGCACGATGCCATAGCCTCCCGTGCCACGTGTAGAGAGAAGAAACCGTGTTTAAATGCCCGCAGGAGGTAAGCGATAAATTATGCTCTTAATCAATCTGCTTCATTTTTTTTTCGTCTCTGCACACGGGGGGTTTAAGAAGACCAAGAGAATTCAACAGGCCCGGAATGCTGATAGCGATAGGTGAAGCTGCTTCCACCCTCACGCCAGATGAACCACACGAAAGGGAATGGTAAGGACGTTGTCGCTGTCGATGCAACGCAGCAAGGAAGATTGTTTGAAAGCTCGCTTCAACATCCTACCGCAATTGCCCGTATCTTGAGCTACATTCCACCGTGTGCAAAGTATGACATAATATTATGAGACGAGTTTCTCCTCAAGTGGTTCAGCTTCGTTTTCCGTTTCGTTACACAATAATCGCTCGATTTGCTTCATTCACGTTGTGCGCATTGAAGAAAGAGCTTCTTCTAAAAAAAACTTTTTAAATACAGGAACCACTGACATTATAGTGAAAATTCACCATTATTTGGAATAAGTTTGGATAAAATAATGCATTACCTCAGAATGGTTCAAGGGGTGCAGGCAACGGCAGCGACTAATCATGTTGGGAATAACTCGCCTAATTCTCCAACACCAGTGCACACTCAGCTACGTAATCTGGGAAAGTTTGCCCGAAGGTACCGTAGCATGCATGTTGCTCACAAAACAGGGACACGCTGGGGCTTGTGGGCGAAGCAAAGGCTGACTAACTTCCACCATTAAATTATGATCACTTTATCACATCACGCACAATGCATACCGTCACACAGACAGAATGAGAAAGGGGCTTTTCCCATTAGGAAAGCTTCAACAGGGATAGCTTTTCCATGTTCTTTTCGCACCAAAGCCGGCAGATAAGCTGGAGAAATGGTTAACACAAGCCATTGCTGAGAAGATAATAAATTTCGAATACGCTTTGGAGCGATGTCGCTTGGTTTAAAATGGTAATTACTTGCTTGTCTCGTTGAGCACAACCCAATTCGTAACAAATGGATTATAGGGATTTTTATCAGAGTAAATAAGTAAATTACTTATTCCACCTTAGCAAAATGTATTTGATAAGCAACAAAAGTAAACAGAGGATTTTCTATAAAACAAATCAAAGAAATTTGTTTTTCAAGAATTTTTTCAAAGAAAATATTGATCAATTGAGCAATTTTATTATCAATTTAACAATATCTAAATCACAAACTGGTAAGCATATTTTTCACGCTCCATGTGACACAATTCTTCCATCCTTTATCGGCCGTCTACACAATGGATGGTTGAAAAATTAGCCCGACATTATTGGCCAACGGGCCGGTTCTTGGCGGGTGGAGCATACTCTCATCATCGACACCGACGACAATGGTTTCCGTCAGTTCAACAGGCGGTAAACCACCCCCAAACGGAGCCACCCGGATCGTCGATTGATTGGAAGCCGAACGCGAGCGTGCGGGAGGAAGCACACACACACACACACACACACACACACACACACACAAAAGACAAAAACCCAACGAAGCGTGTTACGAGGCGAAATTAATGGGAAAACTTTTTCACGTTACCAATATATACGCTTCCCGCACCCGGTTCACCGAACTGAACGCCACCGAAAGCTGGAAGCGTCAGTTGCGGTTGATGTTGTCCGAACGTGTCTACGTGTGGTGGTGGTGGTCTTTTGTTTCCCGTGACGACTCGATGGTGAAATCTCGCGTGCACATTACTGTGGGAGAAGTGATGCGAGATATCCGCGCGAGCCCGGCATATTTCGTGTGTCACCCTCGGAACGATGGAGAAGATAATTATTGTGTGGACACATGGCACGATTGTGAGCGACACGAGATAATCAAAAATAAATTATTTTACATGAAATAATAAAGCTATCCTTTTGAAATGAGCATGACGAAGGTTGCATTGTACTCAAAGGAAAGAGATGGATTAGGCAGGATTAAAATTAAGCAACAATATTCAATTCTAGCCATCTAATATCCAAAAAAGACAAGCTGCTTTAACTAAGCAGACCACAAATCCCCATGCACGTACCTCGTACGATCAACTTCAAAAGAAAAACAGCAAACAATACGACACAAGGACACGGTTGCCAAAAGTCCCCGAGGCAACTGTGGCCCAACCGTACCAGTAGCACTGGGTCCTTCGGGAGTTCGAAAAAGTTAAGCTTACTCATTCGCAAAACCTCCCCATAGCTGTGAGAGCTACCAGCAGAACGTCACCAAATCCCCAATGTCACACTACATTTGTCTTCCATTTGCTGTCCTTTCGCTTACAGATCGGAGGAGCCACATATTTGTGACCGGTGTGATATCCCTTTGCAGTGTCCCCTGCGACTAGCCAGACTGGCCAGAGCCGCTATCGTCATCGTCCTTTCGCCGCCTGTACTTACCCATCTCGCCGGGTCGACCGTAGTTTTCGCCGACCGTCGGTGCCAGCCGCCATTTCTTCAGCTCCTGCGGCCGGTACGTGCGGGGCATTGAACTGTCGGCATCGTGGCCACCACCGCCGCCACCCCCGTAACCACCGGGGTCACCAAAGTTGTTCGAGTTGGTGTCGATCTCCTCCACGTCCACGATGGGATCGTCGTCCTCGGCGGCAGCCTCCCGTCGTTGCTGCTGAGATTGTCGGGCTGCATGTGGCACCTGCTGGACGAAACAAGCGATGGGAAAAGAGGCATTAGTGTTTGACGCTTTGCTGGTGGAAATTTGTGGTATTGTTTATTTGTGGAAAACCTGACAAATGAGAAGCAGGGTCATTTGATGGAACGTTTGGAAGATAGCTGAGCTCATGGTATGATTTCATTATGGGATAGTGTTGACAGCATCTTAACCAACATCAAACAAACTACACTATGTGGAACGTAGCACTGCTGGCACTATATTTCAATACAACAAATATTTCCTTTATTAGCGCTCATGTGAAGTACATGAACCAGAATCTATCATACCACCTAACGAATACTGTTTCTTGCAAGAACGCAAGACCCAAGTAGCTTCTACAGTCATTACCTAATAGAACGAATCATTGCAGCATATTGATATCGATTCAGCGAAGACATCCCGAGCTTGACAGAACGTTATCAAGACGCATTGGAGCACGCATTAGACCAACATCATTAAGGATCACCTTCGCATTTTACCGAACCGTGCATCGAACGTGTTTGGGTGTTTGAGTGCTTTTCAAGATAAACTTACCAGGAAAAGATGAGGAAATAATTATGATGTTAATAGCCTTTAAAAGTGTATAGTGCAAATAATGAAATCTAACATCACCATCGTGCTCTCAGACATCATTTCATACGTTTGAAATGTGGTGTTTCTATACATGATAAAATCATTATCATCTTGTGTGTAAATATCTATAACAAATAAAGCGTCAGTTTTCACGAATTAAGCTCTCACTCTAGTAGAATAAGAGCAGAGCCAACTGCCTGAAAGCAACTTCCAACATCGTTGTTTATCTTTCGAACATTAGCAGCAAAACAAATGAAACCCCCAAACGAGCTAAAAGTCATCTTGCGTCGTTCTTCTTCAGCGAGAGTTTTGCAATATTTTCAAAGGTACGTTCATCCTATTGTGCGCTTTAAAAGCTATCCCAAATGGATGTTTGCTACGGTTAGTAAATTACGGTACGACCCGTAAGGATGAATCTCTCTGTTCGGTGAAGTAGTTACGATAGCTAGCCAAACTCCGCACCATATACATTTGCCGTTCTACATCCGTTGGGAGAAATTCTGGTAAAAAGTTTACGACGCGTACTTGCCGCTCTTTTGGCAGAGCGAAGGAAATGAAACGCATCGAGGGATGCATAATCTATGCATGTGTATTCCAAACTTCCGTCGTTCAGATGTTTTGTTCGAAAGTACGTTTCATCAAAGGCTGACCGTGGTTAGCTTGGCTTGGTGCGCCGACGACTTATGCATTCTTTGCTTTGAATCTCTTCATCCGCTCGGGACAACACCGACCGCAGAAGTACGACATACGTATATAAATAATTTATAAACTTGTGCTAAATGATCCTTCTGCGGTTCTGTGTGAATGTGGTTTGTCGCGAGCTCCATGAATAGTTGAGAAAGCTCGTTTTCTATATCTTTGCATTTATGTTTTTAGTGCCCGCTCTACTCAACCGCTTTTATGAAAGATAATGAGAAGCTAAAGAGGAAGTATGTTTCGTTATCCGCTGGTCATGTGGGGTATTTTCCACTTACGATACAATACAACTAAAATATAGTTCTATTCTTTCGCTTCAGTGATATGCACGATGTTTAATCGTGAATTTGAACTTAAGTATTTGGATTTTCGATATCAAACACGGTGTTTGCATTCCTGAGAAAAACCATACAAGTACTACGAGCGGAAAAGCGGCATGAAACAACAATGCAATTATTCCGTATTCTCTAAAAAAGTTCGTCAAAACATGCATAGACAGCACAACTTTGAAATCTTCGACACTATCGTCTTTGTTGCGGTTAAAAACTATTCTGCGCACACTTTGAGTTGCTGATCACAGTCATAAGAACGACTGGAAGACTGGAAAAAGAGAATGAAAATAAAATCTATCGTAGGACAAAACTTGAACGTTTCTTTCTCAAAGCAACTGGAGCAAAAAAGAACCGGATCGAATTCTAAAGAACGACGAGCCAAGATACAATTGTTGCACCGAGACCTAGGAATGCATTGATACTTGTACCACAAGTGCACAGGCTCTCTTCCCCCACACCATGTTTTGGATCAATATATTCACATGGAAATTTAATTTTCTTTGCCAAGGCAGTTGACTTCCCATACCGTACTTTCCATACAGCCTCCGTTTGTCGTTTAGCATTGCATTTTCCTCCTTTGTTCCATTAATATTCCGTCGTCCCGGAGTGCCGACTATCGGTTCGTTTTCGACACGTGCACTTGTTCCCATTTCTTCGCGGGGATTTTACACCAAACAGCTTACCCTGAGCTGCTTTAAAGATAGTGCACACACTGCTTCTACGCCAAATAAATCAAGGATCACGAAATCAAACATTCCGATGCGAAGGAATTCGATGCAGTACACGGTGAAAGGAATCCAATTGTGTCGTGTTTATGCATCGTTAGAGCCTCGCATCGAATGCAAGCGGATGAGACATTATCATCTTGTTTGGTAGAAGTTGTCGCACAGGAAGACTGCATACATTTCCACGTTTTGTGCATTTTGCTAGTTGTAACAGGTATTTCGCAAAAGAGTTCTGTAATAGTTGCACTTTTGATAAAACACAATTGAAATATGAAGTACGAGGAATTACTTTTTTGAAACCAAAATGGCTTGATGATTTTATAGCACAAACGATGATGCTTCGTATTTTCGAAAATAATCATTTCGAACCTAATTAAAATGGAAATGCTGCTGGTTCACATATGTCAATTTGACAAAGATCAACATTCATTCCCAATAAGCATCATTCAATCTATCATTACCACTATTTGTTCCTGCTTGCGCCATGATGCCTCCATGAACATCCGTGTACTGATTCAATAAAAGCCTTGCGCACGGTGTTAGGACATAGAATCCCCGGCAAGAGCAAATACATCTCCCAAACGGCAAGTCCCCGAATGCTGCACACCAACAAGGCGTAATCTTCACTGACTACGATCCTGCGGGGATTTATCGTGCAACGCACCAAAAATGCTCCGCGCCCGTAATGAGCAATTTGTTTAATCGCATTTGGCTGCATCCGTCCCTTTAATCATGGGCTTTTGCATTGTTAGCTATCCGATATCCATTTGCACCGCCAGACAACCGGGGATTTGCGGAGCAAAATGGGTCAATATTAAAGTCGACGACTGTCAGTATTACCTGGTGGTTTGGGTGGGGGGTGGTGGGCGGTAGGTACGGCCCTTGACTACTCCGCGAGTGTGGAAACAAATTAAATTTCTGAAATCATCAAAATGCCAACCATTTCACCGTGCTTTCAGCTGCAGATCTATTAATTAAAATAAGTGATTTAATTTAACGCTGAAAGCACCGAGCTGACAATAGGCAGCCGTTGCGTGAGAAGGAGAGAAACCAATCACTTTCAATTTGACAAAAATTGCAAGCGACGCACAATTTGTGCCCACTGGAAAGGCAAAATAGTGTTTAGCTTTATGAGATAGAGATTTTTTTAATCTTCAGTGTTTATCTTAAGTGTTTATTTAATGCAAGAGACTAGAATTAAAATTTGCTTTTATGAAAATTAATAAAAATTATTTTTATTGTTTTTGACAACTAGACTGTATTTAGATAAAGAAATCTTTTCTTTCTATTCACTACACATTTGAATTTTAGCAAAAGCTTTCAATTCAAGCTCACAGTGTTGTTCACAAACGCCATTTTACGATCATTCGATCCCTAATCAGCTCACACTCAACACCCTCAAAAGCTGCCTTGACGTCAGCACGGACGGGAAACGGCACCAAGGGAGCCTTCTTCGTTCGCATCAGCAAAATCCCATTTTAAGCCTCAAGCGTACGGGGCAGGTCGTACAAGCGTCGTGAAAAGTTACCGTGAAGAAAGCGAGGGCGTTAACGAATCCTATCAACTAGTATTCGTGTGAAACTGTGCTGATTTAATAAATCTAATCTGCCGGCGCTTGATGGCACCGGTCGTAGACGTCGGTTGAGCCTCCTAGCGCCGAAGGGAGAGTCGGCACTGAATGGCTACGAAAGTGTGCTTCATACGCAAAAGTCACACATACACACGGTATAACGTCCCCCAGGAGGCTTCACGTGAGCGAAGAACTGGGATCTGTGCTGGGATCTGGTGTGTTCCCGATATTTGCTTCTCATCCTTTTGCAAAATTTGCGGTTCTTCCAGAGACAGATAGGACAGAGGTTTCGGGGAAGTGGATAAGGCTTATCTCTCCCGGACCGATGCCAATCCTTCCCGTCACATCACACCCTTGCGTTACTTAATTAAGATGCACTATCCGACAACGCACTGCACGATAATGATTTTGCATCTGATGCAAGTGCGGGTTGTGTCGTTGCGCGTGCACCAAAGGACACCAATCCATTCCGCAACGAATCTGACCATACTCAATTGGTCGGTAAATCTTCATTAATTAGTTTACTCGGTGTGCATCGGCAACCACTCGCGGGCACTCGTCTACGATGCTTCTATGTGCATTTTCAAGTATAGTCACTTTACGTCGGTGATGGTACTGTTGTGAGACAGAAGTTGAAAGCACATTTGTACTATTTTTGTCTAATTGATGTAGTAGGCGTAGAGAAGTTGTGTGACACAATTCATAGAAATTATCATTTTATTTATTTACTATTGAAAACAATGGTAAACTAGATGATCAATTTATGACTCAAATGACCCAGTTTTTGATAAGGATTCACTACTGCGTATTGGTGCACAGCAGCTGGCATGAATTGGTGTAATTAACAACAATGAGAGACTTCTGATTCCTTCCACGATATCTACTCGCACAGACGCAAACACTCCCCAGCTCTCATTTGCATCAATCCAATCAATCGATTTTGTTTACATTGATTTTGGTACAGATTTTCTCTGCAACTCTTCGGTAGGCGAATTCGCACCGGAAGGCAAGTGTAGACAATAGGATTCGGCGATACCTTCTTTCCCTCCCAACCAGTAAACCGCACTCAATTGATCAAATTATGCATGCAAAGTGCAGCGGGAAGTGCAACATCTTCCCGGTGCAATATTCTACTCCAGCCCAAAGAAAGTGCACAACTGCCGTGCAATCACTCCACTGTCGTCCTGTCCGCATCGAGCGGATCGGTTTTGAAAACTGCAGAAAATGCCACCCACCCACACTTTCCGTAGCTCATCGTTTCAAATACGAGCGCACACAAACACAATAGTTCAATTTTGAGAATCGTTTAACTCAAACAAAAGGCTTCCGTCGGCTTCCTTTCGTGCGTTTGCTGCACATGTAGAAGTTGCATATTGTCAGCCGGTGTTGGGCCAGGGCCCCTGTACCAGCAGTGACTGCAGCACGCATCGATGCATCGGTGAATAAATGCAGTGCCATAAAGCAAACCGCTGTCTCTGTTTCTCACTCTAGCACTGTCTCTCGCAAAAGCTCCAACATCCCATCTATTTACGATCGTTTCTTGCACTGACTAGGAACGCAAAAAAAATATTTACCGCGTTCTCTAACGCTACAACGCGTGAGGCTACAAAATTGACAATGATAAACAGTTGCATCATCGTCTAGCGTCGCCCAGCGGAATGCTATGCACACGACGGTAGAACGTCATCGTCCAGGACCTGGAGGTATTGGTCGATTTTGTATTCCGCGATTCAAAAAAGCTGCACATGCGGAATCATTTTTTTGTTTGGCCTCGTTTGACAAGGTTCGTTTCCAATGTGTATCCGATTTAAGAGCGCAGCAAAAAGTACGAAAGTCTGCCCTGGAGTGGAGTGCGGACTGCATGATCAACTTTTTCGAAACAGAGAAAAGAGGCTATATTTGCAATTGGCTTTCAGTGTCACTTTTTGCACCCATTGCAAGTATCCGATAGAGCGTTCCTTCCCATCGTCGACACACACATTGTTGACCTTTCGTACTCGGATCTTTTCATCCCGATGGTTCGTATTCTGTACCGAGAGGGCTGCGCCATATTCATCAGTGTAAATAAGAGAAGGTTGCTCGCAAAAAAAAAAAAAAGATACGCTTTATTAATCCCTTCGGCGGGAGATTCTCTGTTCATCCCCGGTGTGTGAGTGTGTGAATGTGATATCGCCACCGGATGCCCATGATCCGGTGGGGTTACACGTTCATATTTCAATTAATTAGTCCGAAATATTGTTCATGCTTCCGAAGATTATAATCCCATCAATTATCGCACGAGCATAATACCGCATGCCATTATTACTTTTGCTCGTGCTACTCACGTTTCAGAAAGTTGCGAAATCAAACACACCGTGCACGCTCTACCCGCTGAGTCGATGAAATGAAAACAATAGAACGGTGTTATTGAATTAACTCATCAATCTGTTTAAACATTCATTTTATTCCGTTAACTGTGTATCGCTAAGCCCAAAAAAAAAAATATAGCATGCATTTTGCGAATCATTAGGAGTTATCTTCAAACGGAGTATCATAATCATTCGCTATTATGCTTTTATATTCGAGTAACTGACATACGCAAGAATAAAAAAAACCCGATACTAATACCCTTAACGGATACCGTAAATAATTCCCACCGTACCCTCTCCTTCGTCCTACAGCTTACATTGCAACTAAGCGAAAGGCAACAGCTTAAAAGCATACGGCCAGGTTCGATGAAAACGCTAGCGCCATGGATGGGTAGGAGTTACCCCGTCGCAAAGAGAGCACCATGAGCATCATCCCCAACGGTAGCATTAATTCCCACAAAACTTCCGCCATCACTATCAAAAAATCATCTTACCGACTCGTTCTCACTCATCGAACGACGCTCCTTTTCCGAGCCCTTGTTTTTGTGATGGCATTTTTTTCCCGTACAAAAATGCAAAAGCGAAGCATAAAATACAGCGCTTTATCACTCATTAGGGAATTATCCCTTTCACTTCGTTTACGTCTTTTTTTTAGATTCAAAGTTCATAGACAACCCGAGGTAAGCCACAGCAAGCCAATGGTGAACAATGGTATCCTGGTTTTGGAATTTTTAAGATACACACTCATGATCGTTTGTTTCGCTCGTAGGCCCGGATATACGATAAGTATGGGTAATGTAGTGAATGTAATACTCATCGTATGGTTTACTGCGTGCCATTATTTTCCTTTGGGTCTAACATCACTATCTCGCTTCAGGTGGGTACGATTTACGCGAGGTAAAAGTGTCGTAAACAGGTTGTGGAGCATTACAAATAGTTTCATCAATAATGAAACAACATCATCAACATCACACTTCGGGCATCCGAAAACACGTGTCGGTGCTAAGCATGCGGTATCTGCAAGTTCTGAACAAGAAGCAACAAAACAAGACAACAGGAACACAAAAGCGTGTAACCGGTGCAAATCACAACGCATCGCGAAATAAACCCGTGGGAAGAAATGTCTTCATCGTGTGGTGAGAAAAAAAAGTAAAACAGCTTGGTGTTGGACATAATAGACCAGCTGCCTCACAGAAGCCCCTGGTTCGACATAATTATGCTTAAAACCGTTCCGCCCTTGCCCTGCATCTTTTCTCAGCTGTGCTCAAGGTTTGTATGAAGTAGGCTCTGTCATAATTCGTTGCAGCAGAGCACCCTTTTGCTGCGCTGATCTACGGCCAAGGTTATGGGCCTTGATTTTGCTCCAGTTTTTCGACCCTGCATGAAGCTACATGGAATGCCGTTTAGAAGCATAAAACCACAAACGGTAAACCGTTGGCGCATTGATTGCAGCTTGTATATGTGCAACGTGCTTAAATACTTAGCAATAAGTGTTATCATTTGGATTTTTTTTTACGTAAAAATGGACACAATTAAAGTTATATACTGTCTCTGGTTATAATACCAGTTTTTCTATTTCTAATTACTACACTAGTGATTTTGTGAAAAAAAAACACCGAATGCAAACCTTATTACAACTTTTAATAATATTGTAATTAATTTACTACTTGATGGTCTTTCAACAAAATGGTATTATCCAGAAATTTGCTTACGTTGTCAGCTCTTCCGTTTTGAATGATTCCATCTATTTGCAGCATACTTGTTCACGTTGTGTAAAAAAACCGGATGAGCAAGTTTCTCGGAAAATGATGTCTTACAACTTGCTGCTTTCGTTTCGTAGCAACACCAGAAAAACTCAGCCACCATGATATTCTAACGGAAAGCATAACTTCATCATGGTAGACGACATCTTTCCGGTTTGGTTAGTTTGCTCATTCAGAAAAATGTAATCACTCAGATGCAATAACAGGAGCAAAATAAACAGAAAAGGACCACAATTCAACAATACTGAACAGGTGTGTGAGGATGGGTCAAAGCGCTACGGCAACATTGGATACGATTCAACTCACATTACCACTGTACCGATAAATAAAAGTAACCATTGAAATGCCCGCAGAGGCCATCCGTGACAAATGTTACGATAAATTTTCATTATTCATCGCAATGGGGGATAACGAGGTAATCATAATTACAAAACATAAATAAAAGCAAACTTGACAAATGGTTCCAATAAATGGGAAGGCAAGCGTAATATTTGAAATATAATGCAAATTTTTATAAAGTGTTCGAGGTTGCTTACTTTGCTGTACATTACATTTAAAAGATAATGTTATTTGCAATACGCACTTTCATATTCTTGCATCTAAAAAAAATACTTATCATGAAGCACAAATTCCAAATAAAATATCCGCACGAGTGTTAGCTGCCGATAAAACGAGATTGTCACATTTCGGCGTAAGTACTTCCCATTGCCGCTTTCGCGCAAGCAATCTCTTTGCCATTTTGTGATCTGAAAATCACATTTGAATTGCTCCTGCTTGGATGCGCAAGCAAAAACATCATTCGTAAGAAACTGACAAAACACTTTTCACTTTGCCACGGCCACATTTCACTCAACAAAGCGTGCCCGGCTGCGGAGTAAAGAATCTTTTATGGTCGAACGAAATGAAAATCGAACGAAATAAATCTTCCCACCAGCTACTCCACCGCCGGCCGGGGACGACAAAGATTGCACCCGGGGTGAAGGAAGGAAAGTGAGTGCTCGCGCAAACGAAACATCGCCATCGCGCGCAACAAATAAAAACCGCGCTGATGCTGGAGAAGTTTATGGTGATAAATTTTATTTAAAAAGATGAATGGTTTTGCGTACGAACCGGCAGGCCGGTCGGTTTTCCGGTAACACTGGGAGCCTTTTTTTAACAGCGAGCGGAGGGCCGCAGAAGCTCGTCAATGTGTAAAGAAATTGAAATAAAATTGTTACAACACTGTCCCAGCCGTGCAATGCACAGCGGAGTAAATGCAAATAAAATGCTTAACGTGCTTCGGAGCTTCCCGCCAAACGGCTGCTGCTGGGCAATTTCCACCGTTTAGAGGAACGATGAACGGAATTATTATTTCGTTTTATGGGAAACGATTGGGAAGGTGTGCACGTGCCAATACCATTTTTATGTTTACATTCAATCGTACTGTGAAAATAAAGTAAAACCAACAAACCGGGAACCGTTCTATCGGTCCGCGGAAAACTTGCAAATTTGGAAAGCTCGATACTTCGCTACAAGTGTACGAAACAAACAACAGCCACCGGGACACCGGGACCGTTTTCATGAATTTGTCTGATGCCGTAAATAAGTGCTGGGATTTGTATTGATTTAATCTTCCGCTACAATCCCTTTTCGTTCATTTACACATTTTAAAACAAGTGTAAACACCACCGGAAGGTCGAATTATGGGGGGAAGGGGACGACTGTCATCAATCAGGGGATATTACTTCCTGATGAATGTGCATTTCGGTGCAATCAATCGTGGTAAGCTTTCGCTGTTGTGAGGGGAATTTTGTAATTTTTTATGTGCTGCTCGATTCGATACTTTTTCGACAGTGGAAAATTCTGTTCTGAGTTAGGAAATGTAGCTAATCAATCGGAGAATAGTAACTCAATAAAACATTGCTCACCCAACGTGTAATTAAAGCATTATAACTACGACAAAGCTTCAACGATCAGAACAAAATCGTGTATCGAATAGTTTTTGTGGCGAAGTGTGAAATAAGATTTCTTCAAGTTAGCAAATGGTACTAATGAATTCGACATTCGACAGCTAGCAATTCCCTCCAATGTACATCATTACTTAGAGTAAATAGAATTTTGCCACGATGTCGATTTACATCACTCGTTTAATATTCTCCGTTTATGTTAGCAGGATTTAAAAATAAAACAGGATAAAAATTCAATGCTTTTCGTTTTTACCATTCTAACACTTACCAGACCACTAGCCATACAAAAGTTAAAAAAAAATCAACATCACGCTAAAAAGCGACAGCCACACTCCCGCACCGAAGCGAAATAAGAGTTTGTTTCTGTGACTCGGCTCTGAAAAATAATCGTCAACTTCATGGAGCAAAATCAAACGAAACGTTTTTGCCAAAGCCGATTACTTGACATACCGGCGTCAAAGGCGGAACGAGTGGGATGAAGCTGTCATGTATTTTTTGCACCCTACTGCAACACGAGAATCGTGCACTGGGTACGTGTAGCGCCTGGGAAAAAAATGCCATTTTATATCCCCGAACGTATCAGATCTTCCTCTTTCTCTTTCTCTCTTCGTCACATTCTGGATTTACTTCCGTGTTAAATGTAAGGAAAATTGTCAGAAATTGAAATGAGGAAAAGTAAACCATTTACTCAGCCCGCCTTTCTGCGTAAGATTCCCTCCTTTTCCGCCTTCCATTCCACCGTTTCCAAACCGAACATCTCACTCACATTGCCAGCCGATCCAGAGCACAACTTGACTCGCATTAGCGACTGTGCGTTTCGGATGCTGCGGAACAGCAGCGTCAGCAGCATCGTAGAATCGTCACCGCTGTGCCGGTGACGTTAACGCCCCGAGAATGAGAAAATGAATTTCCACATCGTTTTGCGCTTTAATTTACTTTCCACCCTCGTGTCGCGTCACATTTTTCTCAGCTTACACTATGAGCTTGTTTTAGTGCAAATTAGCTGCACGGCTCGAGAAGCATGGCATGTACTTCGTGTTTAACACTTTTTCAATCAAATATCCTACGCTCCGGCGATTGTAGTCATTGCTACATTTATTGAAAAGATCGCATTTCCACCCACCACCCATCCTCAATAAGCTATGGTGGTACAGTGCTTTACGGTGGTGTCGGGCTCGATCGATGGGCATGGAAAAGCTTTTACGAGCGCCAGTGAATCGAAGTGAAAAAACGTGATTAGAAAAAAAAACGCAGCATGGCAGTTTTAATGAAGATTGTCGGATACTCACAAAAGCGAAGCATTTTGGAGCGTGAGCCACCTCCGTAAGTCAATTTGTCTGTGCCCATGGTACATGGAACCGTCATTTATGTGCATTAATTTCAGGTCGCTTTAGCCGGTATCGTTTATTTCGGGGATGGCAGTTATAAAGATTGAATATAAAAGCCAGATGGTGCAAAGAATTAGAATCCGATGATTAAATTTGAAAAATTATAAAAATATATTTGACCTGTTCAGTGCACATCAAAACATGGTCAGATTATTTAACGAACATGCAAATTTACACCAATTTACATATTTAAAACAACAATGCAAACGATCTTTCTTTAAAACATGTATGATAGTGTATAGTAAAGAATACATTTTACCAAAAAAAAATTAACGCAATATTATTTTAGATCTTGTAAACATTATAAATGTTTTCCGGCTCATGATAATAAAAACATCTATCAATTTTTGAGGTTTAAGGTCTCGAACATTGACATGCTATGACAGCTGACAAGTTATGTTTGATAAGAGACGAATTTATAACCTTTTTGCCAGCTTACGTTTTCAAAACAATCTTACCCTTGATCATCTTCAAAACTCCACATCTAACATATAACGGAAAGTGACCGATTATTAATTTTTATTCGAAAACCTCACACACTGGTTTTTTCACTTCTATTATTGAGATTTATTTTTAGAGACGATTTTGAAATTTGTGATGACATTCAATGTATGACGGGACGGACAGACCGACGGGTGACGCTGTGATACGAGCAGACTTCCGCTCGTCGGTTCCACCATAAACAGACCCTCCTTGAACAGTGTGATACCACCAGTGGTGAAAGTGTCCAGCTAAAAAAGAAGAGAAAATTATCGATATGCTCCGGAAAACATGACAGAAATTCTCCACAACAACCACGAGATCTTACATAGATCATTAAGCTGTACCCACGATGTTTGGCCTGCGAACCATTGTAACCTTCCTCTCCAATTTTGCGCACCGCAAGGCTGTACGCTTTCGGCACGAGATGTTCGATACGCCGTCGAACGCTTGGCTCCAGTTGGCGCGTTTCATTCGCCCGTCGTACTTCGGATTCTGTTAAGAGATCGCGATAGATCGTCGCAGTGAACGGGGTGTAGTTCACCTGCTCCTGCTTAAGCGGTCCAATCAGGTAGAATGGATTGCGCTTCAGGTTGGTGTAGAAGCAGCGCAGCTTAACCTCGAAGATGGCAGCACGTGGCTTCAACTGACCGCACATGGGATCCATTTCCTCGAGCACACTTTCGAACTGGCGCGCTTCGCGGCTTTGCAGTTGTTCGATGTCTTTCCAGTCTTTGCCCAACGACTGCAGGTTCTCCAAGATGCGCATCGTATCGCGGAAGAATGCAAGCGGATTCGAGATGCCCTTGCTCTCCTGCAGTACTTTCAGGTCGTCCCGCAGCTTCTTAAACTTATCCACATGACCCTGCAACGCATCTTTCAGCGGCGCTACGTCGGGTAAGACTATTTTGTCCAATTTGGGAACGGTTTCTGTGCTGGACCCACTAATACAACAGAGTATCACTACCAGCACGATTGGGCCCGGTAGAAATGAACGGTGGAAGAACATGGTGTGGAGAACACGACCGAACACACTGAAAGATAGGAATCCAACTAACTTGGGACTGCCGTGGCAACAGCAGCCAACCTAAATTTCGGTGGAAAAACAGATTGTTTGACCAGGTGCACTGATTCTCAGTCAGCTCAGATACGTCTCAATCCCGCGATTCGAAAACTTCTAAAATGGACACGTCAGTTTGAGTACGACTGTATAGTGAGAAAAGCTTTACATTTAACTCTTCAAACAGAAGAAGCTTAAAATCATGTAAATTATATGGACAATATTAAGAAAACCAATAAAAGTCTATTTTTTAACAATGTACACGAGTAATGTGATAGTGTGAAAAGTTAAAAGAATTGTTTGCAGTCTAGTTTTGCAGCGCCCGAGTTCATCCACACGCTATTTGCGAACGTTTCGTTGTGTTTGTACAAGTGATTAGTTTGTATTTCACATTGTTTGCGGGTTAGATTTTTATGAATATTTTAACACGTCACACGCGATGGAAGCCATTATTTGGCGCTAAAAAACGTAATCGCTTATGCATTGTTACTGACAATGCTGGGTGAAATATTTAAACGTGATGCAGTGACGAATGGAACGACGTTACGCCCGTTATTATCCCATAATGTGCGACTGGAAAGAGCGTGTAAGTTCAGCAACATCATTGCAATTAAATATTCATCGTGCACATACCAATACTCGGATGAAATTAGTGTTGGTAACATCATAAATGCAGCATTCATCCTTCCACAATGCTCCATCAGGAGAGGGAAGCGGACTCGGACTGGTGTTAATTAAACAACCGTTCTTAAACGGTTCTCGCTCGTCTAATATTCATTTTCTAATATATTCTAGCATGGAAAATTTCATATTTGGATATTTTCGATATTATTTTATGAAACATTAAACGTACTTAAGATTCAAAATTTATTCATAACAAGAATGTTTGTGCCCTAATTTTATTCCTTCTCATTTCGGGTTTTCCCATATTTCATTCATTCAAACCATAGTGTGTAAACTAAAATGGAAACGTGATTGTAATTCCGATACGAAAGTTGCAGGAAAATAAAATAAAAACTTTCCCCTTTTCATTCACACCAAAATGCATTCGTTTGGAACAGTTATGGGGTGAGTAGTTTGATGGCATGGAGATAGATGGGAACAACTACAGTTTGATGAAATTGAGGACAAGCTATTTGGGTATGATAATTTGTGAAAAAATTCAATAGACAATTAGTGTTAAGCAATGTGCGTTAAGGGTATTGTTTTGTTTAACTACAAGGATTATCATTAAAAATATGTTTGAAATAGATCCATTGCTAGTTGCTCTTCCCACTTTTTAGAACCATTTTCAATCGAAAGCACAAAAACACAACAAACTGCTTCAGTAAGTTCAACCAAGCGTAGCCATTCGTGAAGCCATTTAAAAACCATTTTCATCACCCGAATTAATATCCCATTCGATCAATTGCTACTGCGGAATTGGAAAAGAATCGAGTGAAAAATGGAGAGAAATTTATAACAATGGTGTGCTGTGCTGGGCTCAGCCGCCGCGTTACCAACAAACCGCCCACCATTTTTTATTATCATCAGCTTTTTTTTTTTCTTTGTTACTGCTGGTTCACCCAATACATCTTACACTCGGGGCTCGTAAGTCATTCGAGTTAATGCCGCGGAATAATCAACGATCATGATGATGCTTGTCGACCGGCCATCGAATAAGGGCGCGTGGCGGAAATGGGAGTGAGCATTTCCACACCAGCTGCGACCAGTGCCGGGTACTTCGACAGTACAATTTTCCATTCCGTTTTCCATAATTCGATCCCGCATCGTTCGAGCGTAGTTGATTGTTCTTTTTTTTCATCGGTTCTGTTTTGATTTGTAGCTTCAGGAATGGGGCAAAACTTATTGAATGGATCATTTGTAAAATATGCAGTATGATGCTTGGAAAATTTCAGAGAACTATAAATATTGTGCAATTATTATTAATTTCATGAAATTATTTAACAAAAAATCATCAAAAACTGTCACACTTGTCGAACAAACAGCTACAGAACGAATTTACATGTTTAATCAAAGCCACTTGGGAATTTTTACACATTTTAAAGGAACAAACAACGAATGATTCTGACTTCGTGCAACATAAGCTAAATAAGCCACCCTTTCTGGAAGAAGACTTTTCTCCATCTTTTTTACAGACGAAACCATTTTCAAAAATCAAACACATTTTGCCCTCCTCCTCCAGGAGTGGGGTATGTCCTGAAGCTATTGCTACCAGAATGTCATATTTTAAGAAAAAAAAGGACTCCCACAACCACTCGTTCCAGCTGAGTCATAGGGAGAAAATTTCAATTTCCAGTGCAATTTAAGTATTCGAAACAAGATTTTTGCAGCTTGTTCTGTTCCTCTGGAACATGCTGCATGCCCATGGTCAGCAAGAGTCGCACTTAATGGTCGCTCTCCCGGCATACTTCCCACCAAAACGCCTCACTGTCACCGTCACCGTACGCTTTCACGAGCGCATGAACGCGCTGCTGCTGCGAGGAAAAAGTTTTGATTGAATTTTTGTCTGTCCGGTAGCGACGGTGGCAGACGGTGAACGACATCTGGCGGGAAATGAACTGAACCTTGCCCGCGCAGTGGACAGTTAAAACCCGGCAAGCAGGCAATCATGGGAAAGAAAAGAAGGTGAATTAAACGAAACATTGTTTCCCGGGCTGTGTGTGGATCACCACAACCGAGGCAGACGAAAGAGAGTGATAAAGAAAGTGTTGCCCAATTTTCAGCTAGCTAGCAAAGCGATGGAAAACTTCACTCATTTCGTGCCGATCGGTTCGCCCTCTCCCTTCCACTCCCCTTTCTCTTTCCCTTTGCTGACGGTGAGATGGGGAGTGGGGTTGAAATGGAACAACGAGATGAACTTTATGAAGCAAATCCAATTTGCAACCCGTTGATGATAATTGACAATCACCCCAGAACGGTATTTCAGAGTAAATTTGTCAAAATACGCAAATGGGTTGGGTTTGCTTGGTCGGTTTTGTTCCACAACCGCGTCGAACCGGGCCTTGGCGGGTTCTGGGTTCTGTGCTTTGAAGAACTGAGCAAACGACCGGTAAAACTTTTCGTGCACCGCAATGTGCTTGGCACTGGTACTAATTAAAGAATACGATCTTGTTAATTACGAGCTGGCCACTACGATGCTTCCTGTTGTCTTGGGTTTGGTTGGTCATTAAAAATGGTTATGCGCGAAGTGTTTCGAACAAAACGGCATATTAATTATTAATGACAATAATAAAACCATAAAATGTAACCTTTACTGGAAACATACCATGGCTTCATGTCATTAGACTGTTTGCAAAAAAATTTGCTCAACAGAACTTTTTATTAAACAAAATTTGCAGGAAATATGAAACGCATTAGAAGTTTTACAGCATATTGGAAACTCTAGAAGCAAATACATTTCCACAACAAATTAGGTTTCATTATTATGAGTTCCCTAATATGCATTCGTTGGACTACTTTTATGTTTTATCGAGGTAGAAAAGAAGACAACCAAGCTGCCTCCACCCAGCGGAGTGTTTGCTGCAGAGCATAAAGTAATCTCATTTAACATCAAAAAGATGTCCGCGCGCAAGCATCATTACAAAAATTCATCTTGTCATCGACACAGGCCAAAAAAATCAATATGCCGACAAAAAGATAATTGATACGGTCATTTGGGGTGTAATGATGGGGATTCCATCGATACGATAAGCATGGCGGTAGTGCCGTGCGCACACCAATACAGTCAAATTTTATTATGGTGTGTCCGTTTCGCCCGTCTCGGGATCTAATATCGACCGGTCGACTTTAAAGGCCGTAGTATAACAGTGGCACTACATGGGTACGATCGGTTCGTTGTTAGTAATTACGTAATGGACGGGCAGCAAGTACAAGCATTGTATAGATTTGGACAACCATAAAGTAATAAAATTTCCTTTAAACACCTGTTCATGGTGGTTGTAATCACGTGTGCTACAGCAATTTAGGTGTGAACAAAAATAAGTACATGCATTATTGATATATATAAAAAAATAGCAAGTACATTGATTAAAATTATTAATTTCAAAAACAGATAGACAAATACAATACCCAGGTGAACCTTCTAAAATTCTTGAAATTGCTATGACGAACCGAAAATAACGCGATCGTTTTATTTAAACCAATCCGTCGGTGAAGAACATCGGTGGCGCAGAAGATGTACCAGCGGAGCATGGTATCTACGATGTGTAAACAATCGAGTACGGCTGAAAAGCTTCGCTTTTTTTATTCATTAGCTCTATGTGCAGGTATGCTAAAAAAAGAGATACTCAACCAGCTTGCGAAAACCCAAAAGTGCCCCCAAGTGTTTCGTTATGTTTTTCCTCTATTAGCTACAATACCATCCCAACCAGCGGCACCACTCTTCTCCGGCGAGCGATGAAAGAAAGATGGTGGTTGAGATTCGTTTTGATTGCCAGTCACCTGACCACGGGAAGCAGATGACAAAGGACAAAACCGTGTCTCGCTTTTCTTCGGCGCTATCTTTGTCAGACATTTTTTAATCAGCTTCTTTAATGTCCTGCAGTCCGCACCAGGCACGCGTGCGTTTGTGTCTAGCTAGGGTTGTATATGGTGGGTGGAAAATTATCATAATTTACTCGGCTACACCTCCACTACACCTCCTCCTAGTAAGCGCCAGAGATCAGCGTCCAATTTCCGGACACCAAAAGTGAGACGGTGGACAAAGGGCGCTGACAGATTTCTTTTTATCGCTGGCCTCGTGTTTGAGGACAAATTTAAGGTATTTTTTATCTGTCCGATCCCACCCCACCCTTCCTCCGCAAAGGATGATCAGATGACAGTTTAGAAGGTGCCAGCAGCACAACGTTTCTCCATCTTGTTACCGAAGCGTAAAGGACACACCTCTCCGGAGCGAATGGTACGGTGCTTTGTTTTAGCAAACATCGGGAAGATAAATACGACTTTGCAGCATCCACCGGTACGATATTTACATTACGTCGGTGTGCTTGTAGTGTCTTTTAGTGCCTTCTTGTGGCAACAATGGACGGCAATTTTGACGTTAATGAAATATTATCATAATTTGGAGCAGACGCAGCATGTCCTGAAAACGAGCTGTTTTTATCAGCACACAATACAAACAAGGACAATACAAAATCCATCCAAAAAGCGTTAGAAAAGGCGTCTTTAGAATTTGATGTTGTCTCCTAAAGCTGGTTCGCGAACGAATTATAACAATTAAATTGGTTTTAAAAACTTCAGTGGTTATGGGGTCTCGATGATGTACCGGTGCCACCAATAATAGCCATTCACACGACAGGCCTGGATTGGAGTGAACACGTCCTGTGGCTTTCAAAGGCGTGAGTGAACCCGACGATCATATGATGAAAAATAAATCGGGATAGTTATGAGCAATTTAACGCATCTCGTATTTGGCATCTATTCTTTCTACATTAAATTTTTTAACCAATTGGATTATTGAGAGAATATTTTTTTATAAAATTAAAAAATGTTCACCATTAATACAACTTTATTACAGAAAAACCTGTTCGCATTTCACTATAAAAGCAAAAAAGTTACTCCTTTACCATCCTCAACCAACAATCGTTCCTTTCTGTCGCGTGTCGCCGACAGGCTTTGAATTGTGTTATTCAGCGTTGCGTAATTAATAAAACGTATGCAAATGCACTGTATTCATTGAGTATGAAAGCAGTAGTTAAACGCAACCGAGCGCTGGTGCATCACCACACTCGAAGCATGATGCATTTTTCTCAATCCTTCTGCAGGTGAAAACATACAATCCCACGCACGCTGCTGCCTTCAAAGCAACATCACCGACCAAAGCGAATATCTTTCTGTTTCGACGCACTTGATAGTTAAGAAGCCATGTCAGACCCGAGCGCACAAAAATATCCATGCTACCGGTGATAACCGACCGGGACTGCGACTGAACGTTAATGGCCACTGCACGAGCACTCCTGCTCAACAACGGCAAGCGTGCTGCGTGCACTCCGGAAATTATGCATTCAATGTACGTTTATGTACGTTTATTTCCGCACTAATTAAAAGGCAAAACATTTGCGTCTCTATTTGCAACGTTCCAGCGGATGCTGTGCCGTGCCGGAGAAGCAGAAGGATGCACACAGGATGCATTTTGCGTCAAGTGCAGTCACACTAACTTGATTACGCGACCAGCAAAGCAGGACCAAAACATTGTCAAACATCAGCGAGCGACCGTGCGCTCGCGTGGGGTCTTTCGGTAATGCAACAGTTCATTTTCGAGTGTCCTTTTGGGGAAGACGTGCTTTAAATCCTTACCGTCGCTTGCAGCAGCCAGGTGCTAATACGCACACAAACACACACACGTTGCGAGATGTTGCGATCACTTTTCTATCGCGTTTCAGTGGTTGTGTTGCTTTCATTAATCTGAAATTTTATTTAAAATATGCAATATTTCAATAGGACAACTACTCGTTTCAATCTTCAGATAACCATCTCAAAAGAGGTTCGGTTAGTTTTAAGATTTTATCATATTTTTCTGTCAATTAACTGTTTTTCCTCTAACCTTTTATCTTTTATGAACTTTCATTTAAAGATATTACATTTTAGATGTTATGAATTATATGATTCGTACGATTTATCTGATATTAATGGAAAGTTATTTAAAAGTCTTATATTTGTGAAACATTTTAAAGCATAATGTCCACTAAGAAGCACTATGCTTAAAATTATTCATCTAACGTTTCAACAACCACAAGTAAAATTAATTTGCAGTCGGTCAAAAATAAAAACGGACACCAACTGCCGCAATCCTACTCATTCCATAATTTATGCTAATGAAGTCAGGGACTTCTTTTGAAGCGTTACCTTCCGCTGGAAAAGCGAGCCCGACTCAAAGCACTCTTTTCGAATCATCATTTATTGCAGCCGGGCCCACTTGTGTACTGTCACAGAAGACGGACAACGGTGAGCAGTGCCCGAGAATGTTATCATTACGTGGAGGCCCGACGTAACCGCAACGAGATTTCACTCTCCACGACACTCGACGCGGCAGCAGCACCATGTGACAGGATAATTTTGCTTATGAATTACACATATTTCTCCTTTTTGTGCTTGTTGCACGAAACACTTGCCGAAGTTAATTTAACAGATGCGACGACGACTATGGTTTTTGAAAAAGAAAACAAAATGGAAAATGTATCCTCTATTCGGTAGCGACCCCGGCTAGCAGAAATAGAGACGTATGAATTAATAAAGAACATAATGATAAAACCAAAATTAAGTCCAAAACTCAAAATTAATAATTAAAAATAAATTTTAAAACTTCGTTTTGAAATCGACAAGATCGAAAAAAGGTGTACGAGCAATCCACCAAAACAAACACAAAACAATCAAAATCTCAAAATATGAAGTTTTCAAAATTGTTTATCTTTCTCGGTCGTAGTTGCGCAACGCGTTTGGGGTTCCAATGCTCTTGATGTAGTTTAGAACTTTACCAGATTAATCAAACGGTTCGAATCCTACCCCTCCTCCCCTCACTCCAAACCTCTCCGTTAGCTTCGATCAAAGAGACATACGTCCGCTTATCTTCCTGTACACCCGAGAAAAGGGTTTGGTTATTGATTTATGTAATTTTCACGGCAGCCGAATGAACGACGGACCGAGAACGAAAAGGACCAACATCCGATAGCGTTGCAAGCCTGATGTCCCGACCTAAAAATATACCCAGCGCCGTCTCTCTCACCTCCCGGAGGATGATCCCTTTGCCGGTTCGAACGGTGCTGTGATCGATGGTATCACATCCATTTCCGAACCGAAGATAAAACCCATCGGATGTCCCGCCGGCCGGTTCAAGAAACGCCGGCAGTGCCCGTTTCGTTTTTTGTTGTACCATTTTCACCGGTACACAATTTGTAACTTTCAGTCCTCGGTGGCATTTTAACATCGTCCATGGGAGCATTTGTATATGGCTTGAGAAACAAGCAAAATCAACATTTGTATCGTTTCTGGGAAGCATGTTTTACGCACGCCGATAACCCAGTTTGAAATTCGTGGATATTGGACAAATCGTTGGAACTACTTCGTAAAATATTCGAATTGTGATACGATAAACATGGAACGTAATTGTAATATTAAATATAGAAATTCGTTTAAAAATAATTCAATATTCAATTAGCTCAGCATGCCCCAAACAAAAATGAACAAAAATAAACTTACCTCCACATCATATCCGGCACTGTTGCGCTTGCAGAGCCAGCTGGACCCACTGCCCGTGCTGGGACAATCGGCATATTTCACTATCAGTATCACATCGATCAGCAGCCACACGAGCGAGGTTAGCACCACGATCCGGCAGGTATTCGTGCGGAACTTCCCCCGAAACATTCTGCTGAAGCTAACGGTGGACATTTTCAATTTTCGCGATATTCACCCGCTTTCGCTACACTATTCCCGCACGAGGAGAATGGAATGCAATCGCAAACACGCACCCACGCACGCATACGCACACACACACCACACACGAACACTAAACACACAGAAACATTAAGGAGCTGCTAACACTGCCACATAACACAACACAATTTTGCGCTCACAACATATGCAGATTCCTGGTGCCGGCAAGGGGGAGAAGTTCACGAATTTTGCTACGGCAATATTTCACTAGAATCTAGCAATCCTGCCGGACATTATTACGTTTGATCATTGTAATACCGTTACTACACGTCAGAAACTCGTAGGCACAAATAATTTGCTGCACATTCACCCACACGCGCACTAGACTACACTCGGCACATGTTCCTTTCTATATTGTGCTGGCGACACAAAAAATGCTACAAGTATAAAAACAGATGGTGATAATTAATGTTTATGATATTTTAAACATAAAATAGCATTAAATAGTGAAAATTGATTTTGTGTGAACTTTATACTAATTAACCTTCAGACCGTAACTAAAGGATGAAAAAAGTCGATGGTGTAGTGTGGTTCATTGCTTGCAATTAATGCAGCCATATGAAAGTACTGACTGCCTCACACGATAATGACTAAATGTGCTGATACATTATTGCATTGCTAGCACGTTCAGCATACTGATACAGTACCGACTATTCTTCAACCGGAAGCGCAACTTTCATTGCGCTACAGGTTTAATTAAATGTTTATCACAAGACAGAGCATTCCTAATCGTCCGTAAACGAAAACCACTTTCACCGGCAATGCTCACGCAATCGGTTGCAAATGCATACACTTCAATGTTTTAGCTAACGCACGAGTTCCGATTGGTGTATTCATCGAAATGTAAAGACCGATAAATGTGCGTATGGAACGTTAACTAGAGCACCGAACTGATACTCCGGAACTCGTTGGGGGATTGCGCATATCTTTTTGACGATGTACAATTAAAACAAATATCTAATGTTACGCGAACTCCGGAAACACCTTTTCCAAGAAACATGGTATGAAAATTGTACTCTTGGAATGATAATTACTATTTGTGAAACTACACAAACAAGCCTTTATATGGTACAATATGGCTTAAAAGGTACGATTACGAAGGGGAACGTTGCTCCTCGAACGTTGCTGATATTCGATGATAAATTCGATTTGACAAAATGGGAAAATTTATCTAACTTAGCTAAAATAAATAAATGAAACCAAAGAAATGTGAGCAAAGACAAAACTAATTCATTTGCTACACACATCTGGGGAAAGCAAATTGACATCCCGGGCCTGGACACAGTGCTGGACGCCCTGTCTCTTTCCCCAAAACAAAAGCACATTCATGACGGGGAAAACAATGCAAAATGATACAAAGTGGGTAAATTATTTTCCCAACTGCCGTACCGCCCCGTTTTCAGCACATCCAACAGCTTCTCTTTCCTGCTCTATCACCATGCCAACAAAAGCAAACCCCTTTTCGACCACCGGACCCGGAGCTTAACCGTCCAAGCTTTTTGTTGAGTCACCACCACCACGAAGAAAGCACCACCGCGCTAGCGCCGGACAAATGGGCACAACACATTGACCACAGAGCGTAGCGCACACCATGTGGCTACCGAATGAATTTTAATGCATTTCCGATGAATAATTAGTAACGGAGGATTTCCGTAACGCCTACACGATGTTGATCAACGGCTACTCGTATTTAATATCTGGTTGCTGCTGCTCGTCGTGTTGGTGATGGTGGCAGTCGCAACGATGACGGTGGTTTCAATTTTACGTCAACTCAATGCCTTGATAACTTTTGTTTTAATGGTAATCAGATAGCCGCACTTCCAATGTCCGCATGAAAATCAGCTTGCTGCCAGGTGAACATGTTCATTATGTTTGCACAATGGGGGAGAGCTCCGAGAATAACGCTTTGTCGGACGCTTCTAGTGCGGCATTTACTTTCTCTCGCACATTGGATGTTGGATGTGGCGTATGTGGGCGATCTGCAATAAAAGAAGAAAAAGCACACAATAGAATCATGTTGAAATAAGCACACTAATTTCGTCATTATAATTAAATGGCAATCGTAATTACACGTAAATTGCACATATTTTCTTGAATAGAAGAGGTTCTGTGCATTTTACCTTATCAGTAAGATACTTAGATATTACTACAATTAAACTTATTAGCCTTCTCATAAATACTAAAATTAGAAATACTTGACAAATCTATTATTGATGATAAATAAATATCTATAATTTGAATTAATATGAAATGAGCTACCACCAATGAAAAGGATTTCTCGGAGGATAGACAACCAATAAATTGTTTTATTTCCGATAATGATAAGGCAAATACCAAACAGTGCTGAGTGAAACCTAACAAGCGAACAAAGTAGAGTGTAATGTTCATCATCTTCTATCGTCAAGAGCTGCGTTCAAACGTCACCACTTAGCACGAAAACCCAATCAATCCAATCAACTATACGCCCCAAAACGCTATTTACTGGCACAAAACAAATAAAGCACATAATTAGCTGTCATGACAGATTACGAAAACCGAGCAGGAAAACGGTCCAGTGATAAGATGCTTGATGAGCATCCGTGCGGAGAAATTTTACCTACAATTTCTAGCCGAGTAGAAGAGCTCTAGGTGAGCCGAGAAAGCTGTGTAATAAAAACCCAGAACCTGAGAGATCATTTTGCTGCCGAATGGTCGCTTGTTAAACGCACGCTGTTTGCTTGTCTCGTGCAGGATATTTCGGCAAAATTACCGCCCATAATCCCCATTTCAATTACATGTTCCGTGCGTTGATTGACGTTGTGCAAGGTAGCAATTATCACGAGCTCGAATCGAGGTATGAGGTATGACTATCGTACTAGGAAACTAAAACTCCGCTACGTTTTGTTGGTGAATGTTTTTTTTTTTTAATTTACTTAAGTAAAAAAAGAATTCACCGTTGGTTTCACAAACAAAAAAACAAAAATAAATTCTTATTTGCACAACGGAAATGCCACCAGCACAGAAGAAGGTAGAAGACTATATTTTCTTAATTTTATTGCATCCAACACACTTACACAGAAAAAAAAAACTTCTATCAGGATCAAACCAAACCAACTCGGTTGCGCCAAAAGAAAGCTGCATCTTACAAACGTTACACGTTCCGTACACCAAACCACGAACCACCCGACGTAATCTGAACCATTAAACATAGAACCCCCAGTTGCCGCGTACTGAACGTGCTGAACAAAAGCCCACACACCACACCGGACCGCCAGATGAAAAGCTCAACCCACCGCACCCGGGCTGTGAAAATGCATTCCACGACGGCGGCAAATCTATTCTGCAGTTTAGCTCGGTTTGGGGTCGTATTTTTTACGCCCGGGAAAAGCTCAAACTGTAAAAAGAAAATAGTTTCCATCCGTGCAGGTGGGTCAGCCGGGAAAAAATAATCATCCGTGCCAACGCGCAGTGAGAGCACAAGCAGAGCAACGAACGCGACCAACGAGAGGATTTTGGCCAAAGGAAAATTGCAACCGGGCAACATAAAGCATCTACCTGTGCGAAGGTGAGTTAACGGTGGTTTTCGTCGTCGGTGGTGGTAGCAGCAGTGAGGCAGTGGGATGTGCGATTATTCAGGAGATTGAAGATATTTAAATAAAAGCCGCGCGACGATGGTTGTAATTTTATGCAAATGCGCGAGCGCGCAAGCATCGCTGCCGGGTTTTAGTGGTACAGCAGCGGTGAATGTGTAGTTTGGTTTTTATGTTTTTTTTTTTGATGAAAAAACAACACAACAGTACGTTGTGGGTGTGCATTGCTAGAACGTAAAGGATCTTTTATGAACAAAACGTCCAAACATTTTGACAACTGCATGGTTCTTGATATTTGAAATTTTCTCTACACAGTAAACGTAGAATAAAGCTTAAAATTTTAATAACAAAAGAACTAAAATTCAACATCGTAACGTATTAATTCAACCCCGTAATTCTAAGCAAAACATACTTCATCACGCACCATAAGTTCGGAGAATGTTATACAGAAACATAACAACATTTCAGATTGAATTAGCACCTTTTTTCCCTCACTGTTTTGCGCACAACTTTAGCACACCGCATGAGAGGAGTGGTTAGTGGACCATTTTCACACTCCTGGCTACACAGCTACAATGCCAATAAACATATCAAACACAGTTATCAATATAATCCTCCCCACTTATTCTTTACACCACCTCCTACCGTGAATTTGATGAGATTTTGTGTGCATGTATGTTTTTGTCTCTCATTGTTTTATGTACGCTGCGGTACCGCATAAGCTCAGGAGCAAAAAAAAGTCCTTCACACTGTTGCTCTGTTTTGGTGCCGTTTTGCGTGCTCGTGTGTTGCGCTGTATGCAATAACGATGCTGCGTACAAACTACAGGCTACAGTCATTTGCTGCCGCGTGAATTAAATTGATACATTTTCGCAGGTACAGGCGCCACCGAAAAAAAGGTACACCACCACATGTGGTTTGAGCATCCTGTGTAACGCAGCTGCTTTGAGTGATGCATATTTAATGACATTGAAAAGCAACATGCCGACTCACATATGAAAGGATATCAAATATTGATACTCACACGCTGGTGAAAACAGTTTTCCAAAAGAAAAAAAAACATAAATATCGGCTCATAACAACATAATTGAATAATAAGAAAAAAATCCTACCGTTAAGTACCAATGCAATGCCAAAGCAAACAAAACCAACGACCGCTTTGATGTTTTTAAGTGTAGTTATGTGTTGGGGTAGCATGAGAGTATAATTTACATATGCACACAAGTATCATCATCGTAGAGTATCGATTGAAAAAGCATCAATTTGAGAAGAGTAAGTCCTGGTTGATCACGGATTATTGAAAACCCTTAGCAACCTTATAAAACGTCTGGTTAATTTGTATCTAATACAGCAAAATTGGCTGTAGAATATTTTACTCCACTGATTAAACGAAGTTTTACTTTACGAAACATTATAAAATTGGAGTAAAACAGTCGTAAATCTAACGGGTGCAGTCGAAGGATCATGTACATAGCGGCTCCTTCTCCCAAGGAACCGTCCTATTAATCTTCAAGCGAGATTAATTAAAGAATCCCTACAAATAGCAACTCAACGGAAAACGACGAACGAATCTTGCACAAGACGTTACAAACTCGAAAAAGAATGTTTCTTTTTTGTGAAAGTATCATTCCGGTTTCATTTTCACCTCTCGTTGCACACCACATGCCCAAGAGCAAGCAATGTTATTTGCCAAAAAATGACTAGCGATGTAGTCAGAAGCTGCTACTGCATCCCATCAACCATCCCATCACAGAAAACGCAGACTCATCTGTTTTGGCATGTAAATTAAAACAGCTTCTTCCTTTAGTATACATATATACACACACATATTCACAAACGACCGAGCTTGGTGCCTTTGTGTGGACTTAGAAGATGTACGTCGGCGTACGTATGGGGCTATGTTTATCTGAGGCGTCTGCAAACTTTAGCTTAAACTGTTGCTTCCCTCATTGCCGAGAAAGAGAAGCTTCGTGGCACTTGGGTTGATATAATCGTCATGGACAATGTATTGCCCTGCTCGGTTTAGTACGGAACAACTGGAGGCGAAAAAGCCAAGTTCACTTTCATGGAAATATCTCAACCAAGGCAACGTAAACCCAAGCTATGGCAAACCGGGCGGCTATTTATTAAACACCCCTTATCAACTGCAGTACGAAACTTTAGTTACTTCAAGTTGTGTGTAGATACACATACAAAACATGCGTTATCGTCGATCAAATAACGATAAATTGCATCCGAAATCCAACTCAAACATGAAAGCGATTTAGTTGTAATAGGTGCGATCACGATTGCGATGAACATTACTGTGTAAACCTTATTTTAAAACTCACAACTTAAAAAAAGCACTCACAAATTGCATATGTCGTAGGAATTAGCACCCCGTATTGTACGACTGTTCCCCGCAAATGTGCCTCAACGAAGTTCGCAGTACCATTTCCAACTAGCTCACTGGAGAAAACCGAAGCACGGAAACGATATTGCTTCCGTTCGAAATCTAATAAATTACTACAGCTGGTTGACGTTCCACGTCCTCCCACTACACTTAAAGTGCATTTTGCAGACGTTCCGCATAGCTGCATCGACCGTGTTATGAAGCCGAAAATTCGAGTGAAACGAGCAACACTGCAAAAAAAAACATAAAATTACAATCGGTGTTGGATTGGAAAATTGTGAACAGAGAGGAAAAAAGCACGGCTTCACCACATGTCCGGACTCTCAGATGAAGCAATTTCTTACCGCACCGTCCAGCGAGCACACAGTCGGTGCCACAGCTTCGGTGAAATATATTTGTGTGAACTTCAGCGATTGTCCAGCCTGCCAGCCATTGACTGTGCCTTCTGCTGCAAACCGGACTGCGCAAGAGTTGATGAAAATAAGAATGTATAGAATGGAAACAGCTAAACTTTCCTTTCGTAAGCTCTTTTTATTTGTTTAGTTTCCGTACACCGAATGTAGTAGATTAGTTCGGCTTTACAACACTGCAGAAGTGAGAAGCTTCTATTTCACGTGCACGGTTGCCAAGTGCTCAGTGCATGATTTCCCCGGACCGCTTGTTCGATCAGAAAGATCTCCGACAGACGTGTAACACACCCTCCGAATGGATTGTTCCATTACTGGAAAAAAGTTCTAGCCTGTTGGAGATGCCATAAACTTACTTCTGGCAAGCCGGAAAAGTTATGGTGGATGAGAAACGTGTATAAAATGCAGAGCTTAGCAGTATGGAAACAAACGTATGTCGTCCAGACGAGTTACTCCATCAGGCCTCATTGATTCATAAATAAATACTAAGATTGGTATAATTTGTACTTTAAGATGGAAATCCAAATGTCCTCTGGGTAGCTTTAGATTAGAGGTAAACATAAGTACATATGACATCAGTGACTCATTTCCACAAATGATGGAGATACACAATTCGCTAAGCGCTAAGTCGAAATCGATTTGACGGTAAACCAATTTACAAATCTTTGAAATCTCTTGACATTTTAAAGTACTATTTATACTATGGTAGGTAAACATAGCTAGATAATTGATTTAACAATAACAATAGCTCCTCTAGAACGCCTTTAATAAATGTGTTACAACTGAATCTTGGATTCGAGCTTAAACCTGTCCCTTTTAAATATCTGCGATGCGAATCATGATGTTTGTAACATGAAGAAAAAAAAACACACTGAAACGGAGCACACAATTGATACGACACACGACGTTCCAACTGAGAGAACAATCACTTTTCTCCACCGAATATCGGTCAACGCTTGCTGCTGAATTTCAGATGCGAACTATCAGCAAATGCTTAACGTTCGTTCCTCCTTTGTGCGGATTCCATTTTCTGATTCCGATTCAATCCTATGATGCCAGCAGAGCTCCGGAGGATTTTTTTTTAAAAAGGTCACACAAATGCCGATTCTTTCGACTTCACTTTTCATCCTGAACCTCCGCTTCCCGTGCCATACCGCGGCTGAAGAATGGAAAGTTGGACGGAAAATCGCGCGTGTGGAATGTTCATATTTGAAAAATCCTCACCTCACCATTCCACAGTACGATCGGCGCCTTTGCCTATTATGTGGCAGTTTGATTCGTCTCTCCCGAAAGCAGCTCCAGCAGCAGCAAGCGATGTGGAAGTGGCTTGCGGATGGATTTGCGTTCTGTTTTTCGCTTAGCATATTTTTAACTTCCAACTGTCGCCGCTGCGGAACTACCACATACCATAATTCACCACCACCACATAAGCCGACAAAGCATGACTAGCATCAGTAATACTTCTCCAGCTGCTGTACGATTAAGAACTCAGCTGCGGCACGGGTAATGCAACCAGGATCTTATACAGGCTTAATTACGATAAAACGCGACAGAATGCTGGTCTTGCACGGACATACACACACACACTTACGCACGCAACAGAGGCATAAATTAATTACAGCGGATACATGTGGAGCATATTTATACTGCCTTTCATTCTAAATGGAGCCAAAATCGCACCCAAAGACATGTCTGGCGTCTAATACATGCGATTCAAAGAAAGCGGCACACATTCTTCGCCATTTTCTCGACCCAAAAGGACACATTTCTTGACGGTCAGCTGTAAGGCCTCAACTCGTTATTATGCAAAACGGAGTATCCTTTTCGGTAGTGTGTGAGGAAATATGATCCTGACACAATCCGTGAATACTAAAAACAGTAGATTTCTCCAAATAGGTTACTGCATACAAAAACATTCTTTAGAAGCTCGTTGGAAAGATTGAAAATAGGAAAAAAATTGTTTGCTACGATTTTGACGATTTTTAGATTTTCAGCAATGGCAGACAAGAGACAAACAGTCCTTTAAAAATGTTCTATTTTTGTCAATTCGAACCCAATTCAAAGAACATAATTTTTCATCACTTTAACGAAGAGAATTAGGCCCGTCAGTACATTGAAAGTTCTTTTCGAAGCTTACTACTTAGTAATCCAAAATCTGAAAAACCGTCTAAAAATGTGTTAGCTTGATAGAAAAATAATCATCATAACATCATATTGCTAAAAACCTCTTTGTCTACTCTACTAGCTTTACTGACACAGTTTCCACCGGCATTAAGCTGTAAAAGGAAACGTGAATAAAAACCTAGTCGCACGGCTAATGAATAAATAATAGCGAACACGAGACTCGATTCAGCAGCAAACGTGGCGATAACGCCGGCTAATTGCGTGAAGCGCGTCACTTTTCATTAATTTTCTATTTTTTATCTTGACTTTAATATTTTAAAACCGTATGGTCTAGATTTAATGAAAATCGGTGAGAATGTTTGCAAAATGTTAAGAAAATTAAAACATGGAAGGTGTTGCGTGGTATAAACACCTTGCATTCAAGACATGTTTTCTTCCCATTTTCGACGGCAACCTTTTATCAATATTGTTCGAATAAATGATCATCGGCTGGGGTGGCCCCCAAACGACAAAGCAGGAATTGTTTCCCATTCCTTCCCTTTGTGCCTTTGATATTTTTCTTTCCAATCCAGTTCGTTTTGAGGGATTATAGAAAACAAACACGGCAACAAACGCAAAGCAAGCAGATCCCTATCGCAAACTCGACCAACGCTGCAGTGAAGGATCCCTGCCCAAAAATAACCATAGCAAGCCTATCTGTTTTCTAGCACATTTGTCGCCGAAAGGACGCACCCGGGACAACATCTACCGCTTTCGCTATGAACCGTTGCAGGTAAATCGATAAACTTCCCTATTTCGATACCTGTTCCTGTTACGCTCCATCAAACGGAATCATTTGCCTTTATTTGCCGATACGGAATAAAATAGAATTGGTTACCCCAGCCGAAAATCCGTATTATTGCAATAGCAATGTTCGTGCCGAAATTTGCATTTATTTTGTTGCGTCGCGTGGAATTCAGAAGATGTTGCGACGGCGATCGGCACAAACTGTTCATAAAAAGAGAGCATTTCCTGAGCTCCAGGATAATAAGCTTTTTCGAAATAAAAGTAACACATCGTTGTCGTTAATCAGAAATTTATCAAAAATTTATTTCCCTCTGATAGAGCCGATAGCAGCGAATAACTATTGCATCATTTTTTATTGCCGGAAATGAACACCAAATAAGCTTAGGCAATAAACGTAAAATCTAAAGTAAACGACTTCATATCACATTGCAAAGGCAGCACACACCAACCAACTCGAAGCATCCTTGCGCTAGCAATCGTATCATGTCTTTATCATTTGTGCGATAAGCCAATGCGAGTGCGATTTCTCCCGGGCTTCCAGCTCACTATTTTTTGCTTAAAAAAACTCCCTCTAGCTGATTGTCGAATCCACGCGGGTGTTTCCGCACGCGCCAATAAATCGTACGAATAGATAATTCCCGGCGCGCTAAAACCGCAAATAATCCTACGCTCAATTGTCAGCCGCCGGAAAACTATAAATCCCGACAAAATAATGTTCGAAATCGCCGGAGGCCTCCACTCCACGAAGCGGCATCAATGACGAGCGAGTCATTTTCGCGCGATTTATGATGCTCGGTTGCGATTGTACACGCACCAGCACTACTATGACGTCTTCTACTTGTACGCCTACGGCGTGGAAAACATCATCCTCTAAGAAGCAAACATGACCCGTAAAAGCGTAAGGATCGACGCATTTAACACCTACCCTTAACGAGCACCAGATCTAGCCGTTTCGGGAGCCAGGCACGAGGGAAAACAGACTCCACACGCGGAAAGGCGGCAATCGGGCGTAAAGCGCGGCACACATCCATGTCATGCGACCCCCATTAAATCAGTTCGAACCTAGTGCGAATCTTCAGATTCTCCCTCCTTTGGTGCGGGAAAACTAGATACGCTTTCCGGTGGGTCAGCTAGCCACTGCAAGCATCGCAATTTCACGGCATCCGATGGCATCATATCATCGCTGGGGCACACTGACACAGTGTGAGCGGAAAATTTATAACCAGTTGCACTTGTGCGGCTGGTGTACCATGGTGTTGGACCTTGCGAAACGCGGAAATTTTCTTCCCCAACCAACCGGCCGGTGGCGTAATCCACAACAAGCGGAATGATATTAACCCTTAGATGTTTAGGGTTTGAGATTTCACATAAAATGAGATTAGTGAATGATTCATACGTCAATTTATTCGTTTTATACACATTTTTACACATTGATTGAAACACAGATATTACGAAGATTTTTTTTACTGCTGAAAAATGTATTTTTGAAAATGAAGCTTCCATCAAACTAACATCAGCACATTGATTTTTTGTACGATTCTAAAACTATGGAATATTTTATACAGATAAAACATTTGTGGGAAATCGAATTTCCAAAAGTTTTTAATTTAAATTTATTTATTTTTTCTTGACAAAAACAAAAAAAAAACAAGGTACTTTTTCCAAGGAAAAAATGCGAACAATTGAATTTTTTTCTTTTATTTTATGTTTTTCGGCAATTAAAGGTTTATGCGAAGGATTGAATCAGCACAAACCGTGGTTGATATATAAACAATAATAAAAAAAAAACCTCTTCAAATGATACGCTCCATCCGTTTCTCATTCTTCTAGTGTTACGTATGCGAAAGGAGTTCCGAGTGGTTGGGTGCTGCTAGTAGGTCGATCGGTCATAGATTATCATTAGCACACAATGCACTATTATCGATCAGTGCGACTGGACGATGCTGAAGATTAAGAGACTGCCGTGCAGATGTACATCTTTCCTAATCATTGCCTGCGAGTGTGTCCGCTCGCGTGGATCGTAATTGCTAGCGAGCGCATGACGATTTATCAGTTCCCGCCACAGGGATTACGGAGGCGGAAAGGTTAATTTGTATACATTTGTCGGGTGCAATCTTCCACGCGTGCTTATGATACGCCCGTCCCATTAGTGTGAATGTGTGTTATCAATTCTAATGTCAACATAAGAATTTTTGCAGCAGTCAAATAAAAATATGACAATAAAAGACAACGAAAGCTAACGATAACAGCTTTTGCCTCCACATGTGTAGAACAACAAAGGACACGATTTTGAAGCACACATTGAACAAAACACATTAAATTTCTATCTTCAAACATAATAAAACCCACATGAAAACAACTTGCAAAACCCACTCATAGCGCCGCCGCATGGGTGTACGTACGCGTAATGTATGTGCTCCGTACGTCCGCACACAGTACCCTAACGATAAACATACACATCAAATCGCGCGGGCGACATAAAATTTCTTCCACATCGTTTAAACCCTATTCTTTCTTATCTGCCGACCGGCAGGAGGTTATGGTTATTTACGCCACTGTCAGGATTTGAATACAGTTATGGGCTAGAACAAAATCGGCACCGCGCCGGGCACCCCAGTCTCTGGATACACCGAAACAATACTGGGGCGATACACCACAACCACCCGACCCCACGAGCTACGACCACAGGTTCGCAAAGAAAGCACTTCGGCAAAAATAAATAAAAACCAACCAACATTGTGTGCGCCCCACGGGCTTCGATTCGTAGCCAGCGTCAGCGCCACTTTCGAAACAGGTTTCATACGTGGCACACACCGCCGCCGTTCGACGAAACCACGCCAAAAACCGCGAATCAACCGCCACCCTCGAACCGTGCCACATCACGTCGAAAAAGCCGGTTTCGAGACCAGCATAACGGACCCGGCCAGACCATATGTTTCTTCGTCCGGCACAAGCGCACGGAAAAGGGATTGGCGATAAAAGTGTGTATGTACTGCCGCTGCTTTCTTATGGACTGTGGGCAGCGTCGTTCAACTACGACGACACGTTTGGGGTCTGTGGTCTAGAACGGTTCGGATCATGATCGTATCGATTCCACACCATTGCCAAACGCACCGAACTATCGCCAATTTGTGGATCCAGCACGCTTTCAAATCTCAACTTCAAGTGGAGTTTTCGGACTGCAGCAGCAGCGGATAAAAACAGCATAAAATCTGCACAGCTCAAGACCCCGGCGAGAAATCGCGGCACACAGTGAATAATATTATTGTTTGTTATTCTTCAACCATGCGTGTGCTCCACCTATACACGCCATACCAGCATGAAAGATTCCGCCAGTACACACACCTCTTGAAAAAGGTGAGCAAAGTGGGCAGGTGTGAAAGCGTTCCAAAGCTATGATAACTCCACCAAGAACCGGCCACGCGCACGACACGTCAGACGATCATTAGCACTGTTTACTACCACCGTGAAGAGTGGCAAGAACGCGAGAAGCTTTCAGTGTACGTGTTCCAGCAGCCAAACAAAATGAGGTGCATTTCAATTCACATGTGTCATGTCTCATGTGAAAAAGGCAATCTAAAACGATTTAATAAAAAAATTAATTTAATCTATTTTTATTATTGATCATTAAATGAATTTAAAAGAAAACATTATTTATAATATAAAAAAATACTAAAAACACGCTTGACCACGACGTACACAGATGAAATATTCTGTGTTGCCGCATCAACCACTGACAGAAATCATAGGGTTGTTGATGTGTGCATGGGGAAAGCACTTAGCCGGTTCATTAACACTCACTCAATAAAGCGTGGACTCCACCGTACGGATGGATGGACCAGTCGTGATGAGCCACGCTGCCGACTGTGCGCTAATTCGCGCACGCATGCACACGCACACGTGGGCAAAAGGTGAAACAGCAACAGCAGCAGCACAAGTGGACTCAACAGACTGATTGACAGCTGGGGCATTCGGTGCGGTCGGGAAAAGGTATTGGAAGCAAAGCAAACGATCGATTGACAGCTCACGTCACATCATCACAACCAGCGATATTATGTCTAGAGCTTCAATTGCAAACTGGTGAACAATCAGGCGAATTATAAGACGTATCGTTAAACGGAAACGATTGTTCTTCGTGGTGGAATTGACGTGTCTATTTCACTTTATCCGGTTTTAATATGTTTGCGTCACATAGATATATGTTTAAGTAACTCTTTTCCATTTTTTGTTCTGATCGTACTTCTTAGACTCGGAATGATATTATAAAAAAATTTAAAAAATATATTATTTGCTTTTTGTTCACTTTAAAAAGAGCATCAAATGAACATTATATCTGTGTTATCTCTCTAGGATAGGATAAACATAACGTCCAGACTAATCAAACACGGTTTTAGCTTCGGATCTAGAAATATCCAAGCCATACTTCAAAAGCAATTGAAAAAGACAAACAATTGATCGAAACATGACGTTCGTATCATTATAACAGATAAATGACGACAATTTAGCCAACAAACACCCACAGCAAATTTCATCTCATGAATCGTTATCGTTGTCGTGCAGCAGCTGCTACAAAACTGTCAAATCGACCGAAACGATTCTTCGACAGCAACAGCAGCAGCAGAAAACTCAAAACAAGACACACTACCACGTACGCCAGCATGAATGTGCCCTGTCTTATTTAATTTCTTCATCTTAATGACGACGTTAGTTGCATTCCCATTGAGCGAAGAGAATTTGCGTCAACATAAAGCAAGACAACGAAGGCGGTCGTTGGACCACGTACAGTAGAGCCGCGTGAAGTTATTTTAAGCGAAACGCACCACCACTGTTACTAACCCCGCCCCGAAAAAGTGCTCTCAACACGTTTTCTCCAAAAAAGGGGTTTTAGTGCTCGCTTCAATTTTTCTTTTTCATTTCTCGCCCACTCCAGCACCAGTTGAGCGGAAAAATGTTAATGAAAGTGTTTTCCTTGGGCAGTGCCACCAACGCTCCAATGGCAGTTTCCAAAACGCCCCCGCCGTCGCCCGTCATTAGATAGCATAAGGAACCGGTTTCCGGTTTCGTTCCGGTTTCCGGTTGCAACTTTCCTGCCAAACGGCGGTGTGGTGGATGGAAAATTGACTTCACCCGATCCAGACGGCCCGCGTCGCCGCAAACGGGGAGAAAAACCGGAGCAACCGCGGGCTGCAGGGAAAGAGAATATAAAAATAACTTCACAATCATCAAGTCAAAGGGTCCATCGACATGAATGGGAGAAAAATCAGCTTCAAAGGCACAACCCAAACCGAAACGAGAGCATTGTGGCTTTGTTTTCCGAGGTTAATGGTACAGACAGGCAAGCTTGGGTGTGCGGTTTTTTTTTTTATTCTAAATATTGAATTCAACCGTATTTAGGGAAAAATCAACACCCTCTGTCTGCTTCGGTGTGCAAAATTACAGTATTAAAAATGTTCATTGGCAACGATCCAACAAAAAAGCCAGCCGGACCTGTGTTTTACTTTACTCTTTTTTCGGCTACGTGCAACCAAAAACAATACGCAAATAAAAGCGTTAGCGTGGTGGTTGAGGGAAGGAACCGAGAAACATGTAAAACGCCATCGAAATGGAATCACTTTCCAAATGGAGCGAAAATAAATGTGCAAAAACGAGCTTTCCGGGTTCGACGCGGCTCCCGAGGAGTTCGTTCCTTTTTAAGGAAACTATCCTGGCCGTCTTCTTTCTCAAGTGTCCACCACTGGCTGGCTGTCCAAAGATCGTTCTTTGTTCGTGCTGCTCTCGAAGCACTGCGAAACTCGAATAAAACTGAAACACGAGCATAAACCATCTCATTAAACGAAACGACATCGGAAGCAGTGTCGAACGATGGCAACGTCAATAGAATGAAGTGATTTGTAATTTGAAGTGATTGCGCGAGCGTGAAAAAGCAACAAAATGGGATTCACTGTTATAATTCTAACGAGCGTCGGAAGCTTTCCTGAGATTTTTAGCTTAAACAATAGATAATTTACGCTAACGCTTTAGATAATTTCACATCATTAATTCCTCGGAGGCTAACGTGTTAAAATGGTAAACCAGAATATATATTCTATATACCAGAAGGAATATACCAGAAGGAGATTAATAAAACGCACTTTTCCTATTCGTACTCGTTAGAATTGGATGCTTTTCGATGTGATGGTTGTATCGGCATCATACCGATAGCTGACACAAACACGCATCCAACAATAAAAAACGAGCTCAATGCTCTTCACAATGACCGCTCACATCAACAACTTCGCTGTTGGACGGTAAATGGCAATTTTCTCATTTAGTCAGACCGGAGTCCCACCGACCAGTGTATATTGCGAACGGTGACGATACTAACGCATACGATTACCATTGCTCATCGACTCAATAGATGGAACAAACCAGATGGGAGTGTAGCGAAAGAATAAAAATAAAACAACGAGAAAAGGTCTCGTTTGGATCGACCGCCGAAACGCCTCTTCCAGACGCACCTTTGCCGAAGCGCTGTAGGCGCTATTGCATTGGACGGCAATAGGCCCTTTCTGGGGATTGTGTTGGTTGAAGCAGAGACATAATGGCAAATTATGTCTTTTTCTCAAAAAACGAGTTGAAACATAAACAAAAAAAGGTTCTACTAAAAAGCTTTCATTTGGATTTTAAGATAATTTTGAAAGATAATAACATTATGAATAGCTTAAGTGGGTTTTTGGTCATTCATGGAATTCTATTTTAGTTATTTTATTAAATTCTTTCAATGGCCTTTCTCTCCTACTTCACCCAGTATTCAGCAACGAGTCCAACAAGTTTAGAAAGGACCATGCAAAACCCTTCCTTTTGCGAGTGATTTACCCGACCTTTACCAAGCACAGTCACCGCATGCTCTGCTAGCAAAATTTATTGATTCGCCCGCTCCCGCCCGAACAAGCCACACATGCGGGACGATTGCATCGTTTACCGACACGAGAACGGAGAAGGGAAAGAGCCGTCAATAAAGCAGCATCTGCAGCATGTAGCAAGCTTAAAAATTTGACATCGCCTGCAACGAACTATGACAGTCTATCCGCCGCCGGAGGTTGTAATAAGACGCACGCGTCTACCATAGCGGCAACATTCAGCGACATCGAGAAGGTTTTGGAAGCAACTGCTAAAAAGAAAAAAAAACAACTGCAATGAACACACGATTATGCATAAAACTTTCTTCGTCACCTCATTCCATGTCACCGACCGACTAGGAGACAGGAGCGCATTAGGAACCGCAGCAAAATCTTACAGCACACGTGTTTTTGTCGATCATCGAGTTCAGCTGTTGCTATCATCTCAACACAGCGATCGTGGTATGTTGATGATTTGCGTTTATTATGCATAGTTTTTTTTGTTTCTTTTTCCGATGTCGAACTTTTTATTTAAGTTAAAAAATTGTCACCATATTTATCGTGGAGAAATACAATAATTACACAAAACAGGACAAAACACGTTCATCATTCAAAAAGCACTCCGAAGATTTATTTTCTACAACAATGTGATGCTTGTCTGTTGGCACAAAGGGACGAGTTCTGAATCTCAGCGAAAATACGTTCATCTTTTCGTTAGAAAAACAATCTACCGGACATGATGGCACGAACACTTCCGCCGAGTTGAACGGCAAGTAATAAAAAGAAAATCACTTTACTCCAAATTAATCCTAAAAACATTTTACGATCGCGACGCGTCTTTTCAGCTCGATTGTCGAAACCGGCACGGACGGAAGCATGAAAAGCGCATGCCATCATCGTCTGCCCCAACCAACGGAAAGCGATAATGTTCTGCTGTTTATCGCTCAAAGTGTTCAACGATCTTCTCCTTTGGCGTCCCTAGCGTTCGTGAGCGGTCGCTCCGGAACACGGTTCGTTCTAATTTGTTACGCCGAAAAATGACTGCAAAATTCCGCGAACGCATGTGGCAAACACGAGGAGTTGTGTGCGATACACGAAAAAAAGAGGAAAGGAAAGTTCTATCCCCCGTTCGACACACAGAACAACGATAGTGGAAAGCGAAAAAAGTTAATGATGGAGAAAATGAACCAACTTTCAATTCCCATGTTTTCACCCATCGAAAATTGGGCGATGCAAGGGGTGGATCGAGACCCTTCAAAACCCGAGACTTCATCGGAGGAAAGCTAATCCAGCTAGCGTATGCTCAATTGGGACTGAACAAAAGTTGTGTTAAAGAGAAACGTTGCAAAAATAAAATCTCATAAATTTACAAATGGAACTCACATACACAAATAGCCCAAACGAGCCCGCATTATCCCGTAAAAATGTTGGCGTTTCCTCCTCTCGCAAAACGATTAGGAAGCCAAATACTAACGAATAAACGGAATCAAAAATGGGTGCTCTTTTTTAATGTGCACCACATACCGCTCGCCTTCCCCATCACGGGCCGCTCCTTTGAGTGTGATCCTTTTTTTTCGCCCGAATGGAAAGAAAAAGCTCCAAAAAATCTAAAGGACACTACTAACGCCATGATGCTTATGACCGCACACGACGCAGCACCGGGGAGTTTGTAGCAGCAGCAGCAACAGCAGTTAAGGCTAAGCACCGGGATTGGAATCACGGCCTCCCAATCAGCCACCCACCCGGTATGCCAAGCCTGCCGGAAACTAATCCAATTAGTTTATCAGCCTGCTTCACCGCAACAGGATCATCGGGACTGAAGCGATGAAGTGTCGGCGGTGGGTTGTTGGAACAGGGCAGAAACAGACACCGGTAAACCCGTGGATTAGAGGTTCACTGTGACTCGCTCTCGTCGTTTGTCCGCCATATAGTTAATCTTCCTGCCGCGGAGATGAAGTCCCTGGGACTGGCCGCAAGAGCGAAAAAAAACCAAGAGCCTCAGATTAGTGAACACCGGAAAGGCGTGCAAGGACGGCTTTATGCTTTCAGCCAGATGCTGCCAGGATATGATTGTAGCGAATCTTGGATTCTAAAAATTTCAAAACCCTTTTTTCTTGTCCACACCGTCGCTATGTGTAAAAGGTAACGAGACTCTAATCAGTTAAGAATCAAGCTTTTGTTTTTTTCTGTCTATATTTTCTAGAGGTTAGTTTAAGTTTAAAACATGAAAACAACACTCTCTTCCCTGGAGTGTGAAGTTTTTCATCCTTGTCACACCTAGAGTTATATTATTAGGTTCTAATGTTTTTTTTTACATTTTTTTTTTGTATTTTCTCTGGATTATGGTTAAAAATACTGAAAAATATTAATTCATAACATAAACTAAGATTAAGATAAAACATATTTCACTGTAAACGAAATAAAATATTAAAGCTTTGAAAGTATCAAACGTAACGTTTCAAATGGAATATGCCAGAGCTTAAACAGCGTACCACGTGCCTCATTGCTAATTGACCAAATTTATTATCACTCACCGAGTCGGATAAAGACAGACTCGCCGAAAAACGGTGCAAACCATCACCGATCACGCGGACCGATGCCGCTCCATTCCCGTACCAACCCCATGCCTGCGACGGGTTGAGCATTTTGCCTAAAATGACCTCCACGTCGACATCATTCTTATTATTGTTATTACTGTCGGACCACCGCCGCACCGTGTTCATGATGCGGCATTCAATTTCACGGCAACCGACAGTTCAGTGCACATGATACCACGTACTAACCCCAGCCCAGTCTGTGAGATGGGAGGCAAAAAGCGAACACAAAAAAAAATCAGTTATCCACCAACGACAGCGCAAAACACCAACAACACAACCGGACATGAACTAGTTCACCGTCCAGCGGGGCGGGTGTGGGTTTGTTTTCACTCGTCGCTTGCTTTTCCACTTTTTTTGTCAACGGAGAACAAACGCAAAGTGAGTCATTTGTATGTCACGCGTCGCATGGGGCGCGGTGGGGAAAGCGGGAAACAGCTGGGAGGATGAGCGAACCGGGAAAGTTCGAGCACGGAGGTGCAGTTTTTGAGGACGCAACGGACCGTTTTTATTTCATGTTCAACCCCTTTTGGCAAGAAAACTGTCGGCACGCACAAAAATGGTAGCAAAATACGGCAGAATTTCTTCAAAACGCTCCAATAAACCTATTGAAGTTTAAGAAAAACACGTGCTTCCGATTTTTGGTTTTAAAAATTAAGCCATTTGATAAACGTTGTGTTTTCTGTCCGCGAATCATATCGTTCATAATTTCAGCATTTGACAGCAAATGTCAAAAATAGTCTTCTAGGTGTCAATCAACATCAAGTTTTGTCTCACAAGAGTATTCGATCTCTTTGACAGGGAATGTTGAGATAAATTCAACTATGTTTTGATACAATAAAAGCTCATCTACCACATTTGGCTTTTAAAATAGTTTTATGAAAAATGTAAATTTAATTGTTCCAGATGAGCAAAAACAAAAAAAATTAACATAATGTACAACGTTTGTCAGTGAATGTGAAAACGCAGCAAGCTAAGCTTTTCATGCAAAGGTTTCCCTGGTGCTTGCAATGGCGCCGACGGGAGGGTGTTGATGATGAGCAGCACATGCCGCTAACTGTTCACCGTAGTACGTGCCGCTATCGCTCGGTTCTTTCCCTCGACACGAACTCCCAGCAGCCTTGGTGGTTTGTGTCACCACTTTTTTGTGCATTGCTTTCGTCTGCTAAACTTAAACTCAATGATCTGTTACCGGAAACAATTTTGCAGCCCGGCACAACACGTTCAACTCGTAGGCTTTCACGCCTTAATGTCATTTGCACAGAACTAGCGAGGGAGGCGAGTGTTCAGGCGAACGAAGGAAAAGTACACCGCCACCGTACCGCGACGTCCAGCACGATTTTTGGAAACCCGCGAGAGGAAGGGCTGCTAAATAAGCAGAAGATCTCACATTTAAGCTCCATCAGCAGCACAACTGGGCCACCCATTCAACGGTGATGGTGCGACGGCAAATGACGCGCTGTGCTGGAGCAATGGAGAAAGTTGTTAAAGGCCATTCCGGCGCAAACGTCACGATTCGAGAATGACTAAAACGATGGTTTGTTTTAACTTGACGAACGCAGCAAAAAAAGAGCGCAGTGAGCGCCATCCGGTTGGCAGGTTGTTGCAGGGTTAAAAACTCAGCCTCGAATCCTAAAACATGTTTTAAAAAATAACGTTAAAAACATTCTTTATTTTTTATGTTCATTATGTATACGAATATAATTTTTAAAATATGTTTAAAATATGAATTTTTCACTGGCACTGGCTTGCTTAACAGTACGACAAACAACCTCCACGTACTTTTGATACTCAAAAAGAAATAAAAATATCATTCACAGTTCACCCATCAAAATTCCGGGTTTATCGAAATTCGTACCAAAGAAACGAACCAGGATGTCATGGCGGCGGAAAACATAAACTAAATTTAATCAAAGGATCTCTTTCATCACCATCCTCTCATCATCATCCTCATGACGATCGTCAACCGCTTCATTCCGTGTCCCTCTCTATTCAAGGCGAAAAGTTACTCCCAACACACCGCACCAACGGTTGAGTGAATTCATAAAACCGTACGCATTTGTGTACGGCTCACTGAACAATTCGCTCTTCTCCAAAGAGCATCCTGCGTCCTTTCAGCACGACAAAATGTTAGAAGAAGCTAGTCACACACGCACACACGCAGCCACTAAGGATCATTTAAAAAAACCCCTCCCCAATCGGGAAATCGTTGCCCTCCATCTTATGGGCGGCACGTATGAGTGTTTTGCTCAGCATTTTCGGTGTCGTCGGTTTGCCACAAGTATTGCTTTATTCTTCATCGTCCATCGGTTGGTGGCGAGTAATTTAGGCTTAGGATACTTAGAAAAGGATACTTCCGTAAACCCTGCTAGCTCGCACTAAAGATTAAAAGCAATCCCGATGGTTTCGGTTTACACGTTTGGATGAGTTTGGATGAGAAGCGGCCTCCCCACCAATAGATGCTCGGTGCGTAGTTTACCCTTTTAGAATATTGGCTGAAGTTGAAAACATCTTCCGTCGGTAGTGGATAAATCTTACGGTTAAAAGATAACTATGGCTGGTTCCATAACAGGTAGACGGCAAGCAACAGGTTTCTAGCAAATAATGACAAAAATGTGTCGTTAAATATAATAAGGTTCTTGGAACACTATGACACTAATGATGATTTACATTTGGTGGCGTTAGGTTTTCACTAACAAGCCACGGGCACATCATTTGTGTGAGACATGAATTTTAAATTAACAACAATACGATGTTTTTGATGATTTTTATAATTTTATTCCCTTTTTCTACTTCGTTCTCTCGAAAAAATCGAAATATATCCACTACAGTCTTTAAATGTATAAACAGAATTAAAATACGTTTCGTACGTCTGTTTATTCCACCCGGTAGCACAATGATGAGCTTGCTCCATCATGGCAGCGCAACAAATCGCAACCCAGGCTCGAAACGAAAGGGGCTTCATTTCATCTCCCCATCGGTTATCGAAATCCATGTCGACAGCATTGTATTCTCGCCTGAGAACATAATTATTACTTCCCTCATCCGCAAGGCACGCTGGACGGCTACCGGCACAGGCAAATACATAATCAATCAAGAAAGCTTTCCTCCTCCTCCTCTTCCACCGATCGGTCGGCGCACTTGTCTATTTTCACTTTCCTTACATCAACTAGCGATGGCCAGTAAACAGCCCTAACAACGAGCTGACGGTAGTGAATCAACATTTTAAACACGCTGAAAAGCACACACCCGTGAAGAAAAAGGGTGCACGAAGCAATGAAAAAAAAACATAATAATATCGCACACACACATGTTCTCGGCGCGTGTGAAGCTTCCAGACCCGGTAGTATAAAAATGTGTGAACAACAAATTTTTGTTGCTTATACATATTTTTATTGCCCACATTTTTAACATCCTCCGCGTTGTTATTGGGCCGCGATGGGTTCGGAAGTGAAACTGATTCCCAAAAGCATGCACCTAGCGCCCCAAAGTTTGGCCGAAGGCAAGCAAGAAATGTGCCAATCGTTACCACACTGCGAGGTTTTGCGACCGGAAAAACCTACACAAGGATGCGTGCGGGTATGTCGGTGTGTGCCTTTCAGAAAGTAACCTTACTTCCTGCATTGTTTCGAGCGGTTTGTAGCTTGTCGACGTGTCTTCTTCCCGGTTGCTTCAGTACCGGTAAAACCGGCCTTGCTCGTTTTGCCGTGCTAGCGCTGGCCGCGGTTGGCCAAAGTTTACAAACGATGGCTCACGGCTAGCTCCGGCAACTGGCAACATTTGCGGGTAAAAAGAAAGTCAAATGGGGGAACTGGCACAACTAACTTTGCCTTACAATCTGCACCAACCCGCAACACACCCAGCAGACAATGCTGAAGTATGTGTTTTGTGTTGTTTTTTTTTTGCCTTTATGCAGCAAATTAAATGGATCTTTTTTTTGGGAAATAATGATCGCTTTATTTTGTGGGGTGTTTTTTCTTTTGCATTTAATTGCATTGCAAAAAGTTCTTGATTGATGAGCTGAGAGGTAATAAAACTCAGACATCGAAGTTGTGCACAATTTGCTTCCACGAAAATTAATTAATCGTACCACTTACCACTTAGCCTTCAAGTCATAAATCAATCTTTTGGTTTTTCGTGTATGGGTGAAAAATAGATACATTAATATTATTTTATTTAGACTAAACTAACTAATGACTAAACAACGTATTAGTAGTATTTTAACAGAAAAATGTGCTACAAGTACTAGCTCAATATACCACACCACGTTTCATATTAATTAGTTCCAGTTGACTTGCTATTGTCCAGCTGCCGGAGACCTTATTTCTACAATAATTTATCGTATGACTGATCACAGCTGTCATGTTCTTTTTCCTGCTTGTTTTACTCACAATATAGACGAGTTGTTCCGCCACCAATCAACGACAACAACGGGCGCACCTAATGCGAATCAGCCGTCACCACGTCGCACATGGCGATGCTGGTAGTAGGGCGCTAAATAACCTCCACTTTGTAGGGTATTTTGTAATCTTATCAGTAGTTTGTATTCCGGTAATCTGTTGATAAGGCGGTAGTGTACAATGCCTATCACAACTTTATCACCGTGTAATTGTATTGCCTTCAAGTTACGTACATCGTAGCAAGCCCCATTTCTGTTGATTCTTAACACGTGGCACGGTAAATAAAAAATAAAATAAAAATAAATGCCCATTAATAATAAAAAAATAAATAAATGCCCATTCAACGCACTTTTATCCGTGCTCCAACAATTTCGCAATAAGCATTGCTTTCATAATTCGATTTTATCTTCCGAACGGATCATCCTTAAATAAAGCTTACGATAAAGAGATTATGATGCTGTAAAACGACCGGCTAACCATAACTCACCTCCATCATGTTTGATTTGCAGCCGCTTCTCGCTTACACCACCGACGCTTCCGACGCTTCATTTGTTCGACTGCTTGGCGCTTCAAAGCCGATCATGATGACGGCGATGGCCTCCACTTTCCTGGCACCATTTTCCCATACCACTCAATGATCGTACGAACTCTCGGCGGTCGCTGCTTCCGATGCTTCTTAACACTCTTGACCGCGGAAAGCGCGCGCGCTTCACGCCTTCTTAAAAATACACAGCACACACAAACACACGCACATGAATATTCTTAACACGTCTTCTTCTCTTCGCCTGTCTCGGCCATACCATCGACGAAAATAAAAACAAGATCCGGCTTCCAGATGAGAAATGAAAACGCCTTACTACTTACTTCGGAGCATGCCACGATTTTTACCACGGCGAAGTGAACGAAAGGAAAGATAGGACAGCCCCCGTTTCACGGGTAATTTTACGTTTTCGGGTTTTCCAGGCCAGCGCAATGACCACAGAGCAGCTACCCGTTGCTGCCCATCATCAGGCAGACGCGATCATCATCATCATCATCATCATCATCGCTACCAATCAGTGTTAACTCTTGAACCACTTTTCCACTCTTCGTATCTCTGTGGACAAAAGGGTGCGCCTGGGAGGGGAAGGGTGTAATCTTTCTCAACACCGGACACTGGCAGGGAGCATGCGTTTTTTACTTTTCATTCATACTTTTCTTATGGATTTTATCTCGTTCCGCGTTCGGTGGTCAAGCAGAGATAAAGCGATCTTGAAAACTGACGTGAATGAGGGGAACTTCACGATGGTGGCGCGTCTTTACTCGCCAATTTTGCTTTTAATAGTAGAAAAATGGATCAGAGCATGCTAGGGTACAACCGTTGCCTGGGAATGAGTACGGTAGCGTCACGAAATCAACGCTTTTCCAACTTTTTGTACAAGACTGAGCGAGATAGTAATGCGTTTAAGCAAAGCTACAGATGGCAAACTAATCAAAATCACATATTCAATATCATTAATCTCAATTTTAATACCAGTACCGGCATCTTTTGTGACACTGTATAGGAAAAAATGCTCAAAGAACAACTATCGCTGTGAGAAGAAACTGGTTTGGCAAAACGTTTTCGTTTCGATTGGTTTGAAGCAGCTAACACTCCGGACGAAATCATGCAGGCATGAAATCATAGCATGTACATGGCTTGCTTACGCATTGCATCGGAACGGTTGTAGTATGAGGGGGTTTATGGGTCTAGTATGCTGCTTCCGGAAGAAAATCAAGACGCACACATACTCGATAACCTGACAACAAGTGATGAACACGGTAGCGGCGCGCGGTTTCCGAATCATCAAGTGACTTTTTCTAAAAACACTTTACCAATTACGGGTTAGATGCACTAACTAAAGACTTCCCTTCTTGCCAGGTGCACACACACACACACGCACGCACATGCAAGTTGCATTCACCGATCGTTGTTGTCCCCGTTGTCATAGACGACGCACGGCGTTCGTACGGGTTGAAGTAAACACACAACGTCATCAGCTTTTCTCGGTGTGCCCCTTTTGGACCATCACCGCCATCGTCGTCGTCGTCACTAACGTCACTACATTTAGCCACGATGATAAGATTTTCAGACTTTCGCTGGAATGCTTCCAGCCGCGTTTTACGGAAAGAACGTACCGTCAGAATAGGAACGAGATGCTACCGTGTTGCGGATCCAGAAGATGTACAGAATGTGCAACCACACCAAAATACTCGTACTGATTTTTCAATATCTTTTCTTACACTTCCCAGCAACTTTTCCGGAACGGACAATAATATTGAACACTTCGATTTTTACGAAAATCTCGTGATCGGTGTACGCGAACGGTTTAAAACAATGCAAAACGCCAGCACACGCACGCACATTCACGTCCTTCTTCTTTGACTTTGTTTTTGAAAAAGAAAAGCAAGAGCAGCGACAACAAACGCCAACTGTCATATTTCTCACAACTCTCTTGCTGGTTATCTAGCTTCCACTGTGAAACGTCAACATGGACGTAAATTTGAACGCACTACGGACTAGTGGAATTAAATAGGACAAATTACCTTAAAATCCTCATATAAAATCATACTGCATGGAATTTGATCTGATATCAATCACATATGGTAATAATGAACAATCGATACCAAATTCATAATTATAATTCGTTCTATAGTAGACGTTAACATTTTGTACATCGCTATAGTGGTACAAAGATTACCAATCATGTCCGAAAAATTAACATTTTTGTAGATGGCGCTCATTTTCGAAGAGAGCAACTGATTTGTGCGAAATTGTCTTATAAATTTAAAATTTTACCAATTACCTATGTTGCAAAGTAATACATGAAAATACAGTTCGCCAAGGATTATTGAATATAATATTCACGATTTCTTTCGTAAAATCTCATTATACGCACTCGAATAACACAACGTATGAAAACTGGAACAAAGTTTTGCAACAATAACGTTTCTTAGCTTTATTTTCCTCTAGTGGTGTAAGAATAGCTCTCATTCGTAGTTCCGTTTGGTTATCCGAATACTTGTATAATTTTCTATCATTCCCCGCATGAACATCTCGCGTTCGCACTTTGCCATATTATTATCGACGTGTACAATCCGTTTTTAAGAGTCCTACCGCTTTTGTCTTTTCACCCAACAACCGCTTTGCTACCGATGCCGTGAAGCATAAGCCTTTTTATGTAAAAATCCTTGCCTTGCTCGCGGACATCGACGAGGCACTAGAGCACGTGAAAGAGCCGTAGTTACCACCACATTTCCAACATAAGCCTTACACGAACTGTTGGCTACTTTCCTATTCCGATTCGCTTGCGTTTACTACCACAATTGCGTTTTGCATTGAAAAATATGTCATCTTCGTCGAGAAACCAGTTCTTTTCAAGCTCAACATTCAGCAAATTAGGGAGTAAATAGCTTTCGCTTCTGTTTATCCCTTGAGAGTCGGGCGCTCAAAGAACCACTGGGCTGTATTATATTTTTGGTGATAGCTAAATTACTTATCTAAAGTTCATTGAAAGCGGCTCCTTCTGGACGTATGCGTTGATTCATATCTATCTGCAAGCGGCAACATATTTGTAAATTACTCTTTAGCACTACGGATAACGAATCTACTCTGTTTATCTATCTCCTGAAACTGTGGATGGCAGAGCATGGTTGTTTGATTTCTTTGATTTATTTGTTTAAACAACGAAACGAACAGAAGAAGCAGCGGCTTCTTTGATTTTTGCATATAAAATGGAATGTATTCCGCTGCTGTGCCTTCAAAAAATACTACAAAAGATGGAACACGCAATGATCTGTTAAATAAAACCGAGTTTAACGATAAAATTATACGACAACCCGAAGATCAGCAATAATCGCTGACAAATAAATACTAATCCAAAGAGAGGGAAAACAAGGAACTAGCATGGAGCATGCAATAAACCGAAATATTTTGAGAGGAACATTTTTGTCTACGTTTGGTATTGAATCTTTTCTAGGCCAGCCTGTAAGTGCTGCTCGGACTTTTCCGCGATCCGTCCCTTGCTACCTTCTGTATCTCACTTTGCGTTCAGTACATCGAGCATTTTACTTCGTTAAGTTCACAACACATTTAAAGGACGTTAAAATCTTATCTACAAGAGTGAATGTGTTGCCTACATATTTTTGTCTGGTGTGTGTGTATGTTTGAATAAAAAATAGCACATGCTTTATCTGTACGCTACGTTCATTTGTGTCAGCTAGCGAAAGCTGGCTATCGGAATGCTCTAAAATCAGGTCTACTTGTACGCTCGTGCCTTGTCGATATTGGAACGCTCCACATCCGAAAAGCCTAGAATGCTCTCGATAGCATTCAAATGTCCCTGCGAGTTTTCCTTGTCCGTGAGGAAGTAGTAGATCGCACTTTTCAGGAACTGCAGCGTCACCTCGGGATCGACCTTGTTCTTCGTCTGCTGCGCGTCAATCAACCGCTTGTACATGGTCTAAAATAATGAAAACAGGACAATTTAACGACATCGTCTTTAACTGGAGGCAGCGAGGAGTAAAACTAAGCAAATGTTGGAAAAAGTAAGACAAAAATAAAAAAAGCAACTAAAGCGATAGAGATACGCACATAAATGGTGAAGTAAAATGTAAGAAACGTGCTTAGCAGAGGTAAAAAGCGAAAAAAGAGTTGTGCATTGTAAAACCAGATAATGATAAGCGAGAAGCTACACCGGGCATAACATGAGTAAAACATATAACGTGGTTAGTTCACATAAAACAGAAGAATAACGACAAGTAAAATCTCAACATAAATATTAATGTTATCCAACGTATCCAAAAGCATGGAGCAATCAGAGTGTAAAGCTTTCCCGAGTACTCCACGCTGGGGACCCCATGACGCCCAGTAAGGTTTTAGTGCAGTAAAGGTTCATTTAAAATGAAATGAACCAAACGAAAAAAAATCAACATTAATAAAGCATTTCTATCGAGGTTTACATGAAAAAAGAAACACATAAACGAACATGCCCCAAACCCAACCTAATCCAGCTGCAGTTACGAGTGTGTATGTGGGGAGGAAAATAAAGTTGCAGATGCTACGAAAACAAAAAAAAAAACATTCAAACAAATGCTCGCTAAAGCTCGGGAAGGATGTTATGTTTGCTGCTGGATACTGCTAACGTTCTTGATGTTTAATTTGTTGGTGGATTTCGAAATTGCTACAAACCTTACGGGCACCGAGAAGCCAGAGTGAGATTGCTTCTTTTGCGCTCAGTAAAACCTGCGTACCGCCGTTTTCTTGCTGATAGTTCGTATCCTGGAGTGACAGTGATCGACAGTGGATGGAGGGGAACATATGGGGAGAAAGAGTGAGTTGTTTCATGATGAGTGTTGCATTCGCTTTTTTTTTTTTTTGGTAGAACGAAACAAGTGATACAATATACTGAAACAGAGGCCGAATCGATTGTAGATGGTTGTTTGGTTTGGTTGGATGTGCGAAAATAATTTTGAAAATTGAATTTACTTCACAATTTCTTTTCTGGAGAACATTACCTACCAGAAGGGCACGGGGAAATGTAGTCGATGCATAGGGACAGTTGGAAGAAAGGTAAGCAGGCAAGATGAAGCGGAAAGGTAGCAACAGTACGGGAAGCAACAGTGCACATAGACATTTAACCTATTCTACGTTGTTGGGCTTGCACAGCAAAGAACAAGCGATCCATGACCGGTAATTAAAGCGTTTTGAACGGAAGGATCTGAATGCAATTATCTTCTTCTCTCAAATAATGTAACTTGAAGGTGATTTGATGATTTATAGGACTCCGACGCACAATATTATGTTAGAAAATGGAAGCGCCACATAGCGATGGAATAAAATCCGAATGTAAGTGCAGGACATAACATATCGTATCAAAGCTCGAACGGATATTGATCCTCTAGCTTCAAGAGTGGACCTCATATGGTTGAAAGACCACTAAACATCAATGATGCAATAACTTAAAATGCATTCAACAATAAAAAATCATATCTTCTTATGAAATAGCTATTCAATTTTCGAAATCTTAGCTATGGTTGCTAAGCTGCTGCTAAATCAGTTGACGCCAACTATTAATAATCGCCTGACACTAACGGGAATGTTTCAACCATAGAATGTATCTCTACAAACATTATCTAACTTTTGTTAGTGCTCTTAGCCAGCAATTCCAAAAGCAGTATTCGAACAACAACATTCAATTCACAGCGTTGAATGAAGTGCACAAACACAGACGGGTTTCGCACTTGCCGTCCGAACAGCCGAACGCACAATCATTTACAATTTTCTTCTCCCCTCCTTTCATTCACCCTTCCCTTTCCTTTCTCTTCGCATCTATTGCTCCTTTCACTTTTACTGTGCGGCGGTGATGTTAAATGTACCCCCAACGTCCACACGTAGGAAAGTCTTGCGTCAAATACCATTTTGCCACACAACACAATCACAACATCGAATCGGTGCTAACGGGTGGGGAGGGGACGAGAGGTTTTGGGTACAGAAAAAAACAAAACATCATGTATGATGCGAACAACATCAAATAATGACCATCCTGCCCGTCCGCCCGACAATCGGAAAACACATAGGCACGTATCGCTTCCTTTAGACGCGGTTGGCGATGACCGACCAGCGGATCGGCCTTGTAGTGTAGTGGGTGTGACTACGTTTACAATCCATTGGCTCTACGACACCGATGCACGCCAAACTCACCCTAATATTTTCCAGTTCGTCCTGCGTGACCTGGAGCTGCTGCATCAGTTCCGGGACGGAGACGCGGTTGGGTGAAGCGCGGGCCATGTCGCTGACACGATCTGCCTGCTCCTGCCGTTCCGCCTCTTGGCCCTTGGTGTACATGTGCAGATACATCTTGTTTGCCTTATCTTCCTGTTCCTGTAGCTGGGCCTGCAGTTTCTCTAGCTGCTTTTCAAGCTCTCGGATGCGCTCCTTCGCCTAAAAAAAAACACGTTCAGGCAAGTTCGTGCTCTGTACTCTCTGTTCCGCACCAGGTATGCCACAAACACCAGCTTACCTGCTCATAGTCCGGCACCAGATCACAGTAGCGTGTGTTGGACTCGGCCAGCTTCTGGAGGAGCACCTCGAATCGATCGTTGTTGGACGTTCGCAACTGCTGCTCCTCCGTCTGGTGCTGCTTGATCAGTTCCTCGATGCGTTCCTCGTACAGCGCGACCAGACGTTTCCTCTCCGCGTCCATCTCCTCATCGCTACCGCACGCCCGATCTTGCGTATGCACGTACGAGTCCTTCGAGTGGATCGACGACGTCGTAATGTCCTCGAAGTGGCCCGAATCGGCGAACGAGCTTTGCATCTCGGACGTAGACAGTTTGTCGATGAACTGCACCTGGTGGATGCCGGCCTGCATGTGGTGATGGTGCCGGGGACTCGCCTTCACGACTCCCTCGTCGATCTGGTCGACGATGGGCGAAATGTCCTGGCTTGAGCTCGGTGTGTTCACATCGTTGGTGGTGTTTTCGCGCACCGTCACGGCATCGCTCGAGTTGCTGCGCTCCTCCGGGGAGCTAAGGGACGCCTTGAACAACCGTAACTCCACCACCTCCTTCGTCAGCCGCAGGATCTCGCTGTCACGCTGCTCGAGATCACAGCGGGCCTGCGAGAGCAACTCCTTCAGCCGGCGGATCTGGCGCTGGGCCCGTTGCGTCGGCGTCAGGTAGTCACCCCCGGTTTGGCCTGCGTGACTCGAACAGTGCACCACGTACTTCATCTTGCGACCGCTGAAGGTCGTTCCGTTGCGCGCTACGTAAGGGTGGTCGCACGACATACCACTCGCCACCGAGCTGTAGCTGTGCAGCGAGTCTAGATCGTCATCCAAGTAGCTGTTGATTGGTGATTCGGGCGAAACGGGCGGTGTCTTTGGGCTGAGTCCACCCGCAACTCCGCCGGCACGCGGTAATCCCAGTCCAGGCCCTCCGTTCGGCGTTTGTGGTGTTCTAGGCGTCCGCTGACTGCCGCTACTGTGTCCGGAGTTGGCTAGATTCAAAGACTGCAGCATAAGAAAGAGAAATCGCAGAGAATAGAAAACAAATTATCAGTTTGCTGCTTATGATATGTGTGGCTTTGTTATGCGCCTCAAGACTTCAAAGCACTCTTCCAATGCAACGGAATCCTCCCAATTTACCATCATTTTCGACATTTTTTCCCATAATCTGCGTACGGCGGCGTATACAACACACTATCGTTATTCCCTTCGTTGGCCTCCGATTGTTTTTCAGCAGCAAAACTTCGGAGGTACTCCCGTCACCAACTTCAACACACGATAATATTTGTACTGCAGTAACAAACTTCTCTGGCAAGCGAGAAGTTCAACGAGTACTTCATACGCGCACCCTTAACCTAACACACGGACGCAAACTGTAACTATACGTTTGTACTAAGTATGCTTTGGAGATACAGCAAAGCACAAACAAAAAACTGATCCGAATGGTTTCACCGAACTGCTACGTCTGTGTCCGTTCGTGCAGTTTCGGTCGCGGTTTCGCTCCAAGGGTGTCCGCTGGTGGATGGAGTGTTGCTTAAAACAGCAACAATAACAAAAAAAATACGGTGTTTCCGATCACTAAATACGGTTACAACACTCGCGAAGTCGTCCGCTACGTCCGCAACTAACTCACACACCCATCAACTCCGCGCGCACTGCGATGTTTCTTCACAGCGTCTTCCGAACACCTTCCGTTCCACCGTACAATAACCACACCACAGCCTACTACTCTTGGACGATGATCCGACAAAACTTGGCTTTCGGTTGTTTGCTTCACCGAATCGGACAGCAAGTTTTTTAGCACCCTGGGAAACTTCTGACCGTGCACAGTTCTCTTCCCGTTAGCTTTGTCACGCTACCTTCCACTCAAGCAAACCACAGCCCGGGATAAGAGGAGGCGTTCTTTCGTTTTTGATCTATTTTCCACTCCATGTTGGTTATTTGAGTCGAGCAATTTGAAGAAATCGTCAAATAACACACAGTACAAAGCCACACACACACATACACAGAGTCGCAGATAAGATCGAGTGAAAATTTCGAGCGCTAATTGATCATTTCACCGTTGGAAGGAAATGATGAAGCAAGCAACGACGGCTACTTCCGTCCGATCGCACGGAATGTCCGCGGGAGAATGAATGGATCGCGGTTTCGTGCCGACCGATAAGAGCCCGGGATTTCGGAGGTGCCAGTTGGTGGCGCTAGAGAGTTATCGCTTGTGGGTCCGGCGCGCACCGAGGCATCGCATTCATCCGACGCGATCAGGCGCATCTCGACTTGGTTGCTCGTTTGATATTTGCTTTTTTTTAGGTGGCCCCTTGTAAGAAAAGCAAAAGTTTTTCCACTCGCGGACTGCCGTTTTGCTGATGAGGTTGGATGGAGGGATGATGATGATGATGATAGCGTATGTAGGATCTTTTTTTCCATGTTACCATCCACCGACAATCAACAGTCCGAGGCATTCCACCCACCTCTTTCGGTTCATCTCTATTACTGCGGGCAATATCTTTCTTTACACATAATTATTTCTTTTCCTATGCTTTTCGTGCAATCCACCTTGCCCGGCGGGCTGATATCCAAACGATTTGCCATTTGCATTGCGCCTCAGGAGATTGGAATGGATTTTTAAGTACTCGTTCGACGTTTACAAAGCTACATCTCCACCGGTGGGAAGAGGACGTGTAGCTCGTGTGGACAGGGAACAAGATCGGTAGCAGCGCAGCAGCCCCTTCTATTATCAGGCGTCGGTGCAGGTGCTGCTGCTCGCAGCAAACCCACCCAACCACCCAACGGATGCATGTTGTGTTTATGTTAAATGTAGATCAGCTGACGATGGAAACGATGATAGACGAATCGCACGCGCCCGTACGCCAATGTTGGACAAACCCAAGCACGCACACATGCACGTTGAAGCAAACTCATCGATTGCAAATTATTAGGCTGGCTAGGCAGTGTTCCGCGGCCGTATCGCCCAGCGTGATTTACGATTACCGATTATTAAAACCAACACGATCGTGCTCCATGGTCCGTGGAATCGAACACGTTCGATGGTACGGTTTGGTTTGTTTTGCTCTTGTTTTGCGCCAATCAATCGTGGTGCATATTTCTGGTGCATGATCATTTATGATGGAGAAAATGGTTTACACAATGAGCATCTCCGAGCTGCTGGTGGTGGTTTGCCCGTGGAGCGTGATCTATTGGCTGAAAGCTGGCTGAAGAGGTGGTTTGTAGAGGTTGTATTTACGGGTTGTTGTACGGTAAACGAATAGAAACATATTTAAATCATGTTTTAAACTGAGCAAAGAAATTACAGGTGGACTTATTTGCATAGTACATCTTCTATTAGATTGCCCACATAAAAATGCGCCATACATCGTTGGATTTACAGTACAAAAACAAAAGGCTTTCCTCTGCTTGGCAATGAAAATAAAGGCTGCTAGCTTATTAACAGCGTCATTCGAGATATAATTCTAAATGATGCCGGACATAATAACCCATTATTGGTACGTTTCGTACAGTAGTACAAAAAGACTGCAAATCTGAGGCAAACTACCTAAGAGAATAGAACGACAAAGCATACAAATAGGAGTACTGTGTAGTGTTTAATTAAAGAAAAACTCTATCGTAGTTCGCACCATCCACTGGAAGATGAGAGATAAGAGGAGGAACTAATTGCAGCCACCATGTAAAACACGACCCACATCAAAACCTCCATCCTGAAGGACGCTTCACATCACTTGCACATCTGACACAGGTGATAGCATTTGATGTTATCTGCAAGGCCTGCATATATCTGTGCTTTTTCAAAGTACGCAGCAAAAACTAGGTTAATTTACGGTGCGATTTCATTGACCTCTCTTACTACAGCTGGCAGCCGTTCCGTGCGCCTTCAGCTGCTGGTAAAACACGCTAGCATACCATATCGATTTTTGGCAGTATCTAGTTAACACAGTGTTTACGTGTGTGTTTTTAGGGAGAGCAACGCACAACGGAGCACGCAGGTACATTCAAACATCCCTGACATCTTTCTGACACAATTTTTCACAACGATTTCAAAATGTGCGATGTTTTTGATTAGAAGTGTTCTAATAGAAAATTATGCAACGAATTGGAATAAGCGTAATACAGTATCCAGGATCTATTGAAATCACCAATTCCACATGAGTTTTTTTTTCGTGATTTTTTTCCCATTTCACTGCAGATGCAACCGAAAGATGTCAACATCATTCTTCAGCGACACGACACCACAAACTAGGTCACCGTCACCGACAGCACAGGCTCGCCCGGTATCCCTCGTTATGTAATCCTTGCCAGCCAGGACACAAAAACGACTGTGTCGTCCGATGTAAACTTACCATGCCACGTTCATGCTGCTTCTGCTGGCAGCCGCCGATAGCTGGTTGCAGTCCTTTCCCTCCTAGCGGACAGGTTCCCTTCGCTTTGCACAGCCCGGACGACGAGGACGAGGACGAAATGCAGTGGCCGTGTTGATGCGCCGTGTGACCGCCATCGCTGGGGCCACCGTGCGGTATTACGCCGTTCGGTACGGGACCATCCTTCCCGGTGCTGGATGTAACAGCGAATGAGTCCACCTCGTCCACGACGTCCGTGGAAGGATTGTCCGTCGTTGGTGAACGTCTTTGCTGCTGCTGCTGGTGATGGTGATGGTGGCCATGGGAAATCGATTTACTACCATCGTTTGGTGATGCCGCCGTCGTAGTTTTCGTCTTTACACTCGCCGATCCGTGCATGACTAGAGTGCTTGGATGGTTGCCCAGCTGGTGCTGGTGCTGCTGCTGGGAGACACCACAGTCGCAATCGCAGCACTCGCTGCGATAATGTTGGTAGTCATGGAAGCTTCGGCTGGTGCGCATGCGCAGCGAGTACGACCGGCAGAAGGAGGGCTGAGGTATCCTGGTGTTTTCGCTCTCGCCAGGATACGCGCGGCGCTGCTGGACCGGCGTTACCGGTTTCGATGACATTTCGCCGCCACCGGTTCGCTTCAAAGACCGGCTAGCGTTACGAGGCGTTACGCGGCGCGCTAAAACGTCCGCCAGCAGACGGTAAACATCAAACACGTCCGACGATACGGTTTATTAATTTTTAAACTCCCCCTTTTTCTGCTACTACCGCTGCTGGGAGTGCACCACGGCGACTTTCAAACGCGCACAGATGTGGATGATAATGGTATGGTGTGAAGCGTTTATGAATCGTAAACCACAGAAAAAAACGCAAAAAAAAACTAAAAAAAACTACTACTGAAGCAGATAATATTCGGCCCTCTCGGCTGCGGCGGGAATGTGCACCTGTAAGAGAGAAAGAAGGAAGAAAAAAAGTGTTTTGTAGTGCCAAGCGCAAACAATACGAAAAAATACGGTACGTGTTTTAGAAAGTGACGGTGCTGTAAAGTGATCAGCTGGCGCCAACATACCACCAGTGATCCCCCACCCCCACCCGAAATAGGGGTCGCCTTCAATGAGGGGCGAATGGCGATGGTCAGCGGATACGGCAATAATCAATCCAAGCACCTCTTCTATTCGTTATCGAGATGATTATCACGAAACGTAATCGTCGGTGGCAAATCGCGCTCCATCGCCCAATTTGCAACATTTCACATTTCGGGTTGCACCCACCCCCGGCGCATTTCCGGGGTGCCGGATTGTGCGTCACAAGTGCAACTCTTCCGTTGCTTAGCTTCGGTGATCGATCGATCGAAACAGTATCAGTGCGAAGTAGGTTGTGTAATAATATTCGAAGCGGCATAAAAGGAGTAGAAAAAAATATATTACCATTTTTTTTGCCCCTAAAACCCCCGTACCGATTGCACTCACGTCATACCTATGGATGATACTTTTCCGCCGTTTCTCTATTGCATGTCGAATCGGTTTTTTGTTGGTTCGTCCGCTCAAAGCAATATAAACCGCCTCCCCGGGAGCAGTTCGTGCTGGTGAAGTCGATTCGATTGACTCTTTCAAGGTTACCGATGGCTTGACGCACATCAAAACAACTGTTTTAAGCACACAACAAAAACACAGGAAATCTATGAGGAAACGAGTGTTCAAACAAAAACAACACGACTGTCTCCATAGTATTGCCTTGAAAGGCACCTTTTGTGTAAGCATGTGCGTCACGAGGATGCTGTTTGGAAGAGACGTGAAGGTGTCTCTCCTGTCTGTCTCTATGTACTAAAATTCCACTAGAAAAGATTATGCATACAGTTGAGTAGAATTGCTTTAACGACTACCTTGGTACTCGGTACGTTATTAGTATACACTTTAGTAGTGTCTATGCCATTCGCTTTTGTTTCTATAAAATACCCCTTAAGATTACTTTTCCCAACACTTCTGTTGGTATGGAAATGATAATGGCAACTTAACCCAATACAATCGACAAAATCTACTTTTCGTGTCAATTTCAATAACCAACAACCTTAAATTAATTAACGACAGAAGCAAAAGACATACGAAATCTACAAATGAACGAATGTGATAGTCGGCATGAGAACTAAATGTATGAAAAATGAGCAATTCGTCTTCTGAAAGTTGTCCGAACAGTAGTAGATAAAAAAAATGAAAAACAAAACAAAGCATGAAATGGACGATTTCTTTTTCCTGATGAGAAAATGATAATTGACCCAAAATTATCCCACCGTCTCAGCGCAGCAACTCTCTTCTGAAGGTAGCTCCACGGCCCGAAGTGCTTCTACCCCTGAGTGTGTTTTTATGCTTGAGGAACATTTTCTTATCATCGTTTTTTTGCGCTGTACTGAAGTTTTCCCAACTTTCATTTCAAACACCATCACATCGAACCGTCATCAAGGCTAATAATTACGATGATACCGACCGAAATTATGCTTGGCATCTCTATTGTTTGTCATTATGCTACTTTTTTATATTTCTCATTTTTCAAACCAGCAATTGGTCACTTTTTAGTGTTGGAAGCGGTATTTAAACGATACCTTTGGAGCATTTTTGGAACTACACGTGCCATACCAAACAAAAAAAAAACAAAAAAACAAAAACAAAAAGTCCGTTCCTCACATACGAACACGTCCTTCTGCTATCAATTCACTATCGTTAGGTAAATTTGAACACGGACATGTGCCGCACACGGAAAATAGTAAAACAAACACATTGCCATTTCAGTGATAAAGATCACGTACAGGCGTGGGTCGCGGGTCGGCTACGTCCAGCCTCCACTTCCGGTCATTCACCTGCGGTAAATTATTCCACTTTTTTTTTGGCTTTTCCAACCGAGTCAGTGAGTTCACGTATGACGCGATTTTTCGGTTAACGGAACCAGCAAGAGGGGAAGCATGGTGAAGATACCCCTCGAATGTTCAATTTCCAGTGCCCGTGTAGCCGCGCGTATGTAGTTGGGTTTTCTTTGGTTGTTTTTATTGTGCGGTCGTCGAAAAACAAAAGCCGAAAGAAAAAGATGCCACCTCACAAAAAACAAACGAATCGAATTCACTCGAATTGACATAGTTACTGCACTGCTCCAGTAAAGCACCTCGATCAAAGTGTGCTATGCGAGGCTGCCCCGGGTGGCAACCTCCTTTCCGCGGAGGAAAAAGCGGGTTGTGTATGTTTGTTTTCGTGGCAAAATAACTATTTGCTTCTCCCTCATCTTCAATCAGTCAACGGTTGGGTTGGCGGAAGCATCACTTCCCTTTTATTTATTTTATTTTTATTTTTTGTTTGCGCCACCGCTAAGTAAGCAGGAAAAGCGGGCGTTGATGTTTTAACCATGGAAAGCGCCGCCGCACCCATAGTCATTACCTCATCGGGTGCGATTTAATCTTTTGCGTGCGAATTTCGCCCGGTACGATCATTACGCATACGGGCTCTGCTGGATGGCGATGGAGTTTTCTTTCCTCCCCACGATCCTGTATCGTTTAATTTTCGCACACATTGCACAATCACGGCGAGCGCGAGCGCAGCAAAATTTGGCAATGCTTAATCAAGACTGTAGGAAAAGCTTGTTGGAAACTCACTCAAACGACTTTAAAACACACTCGTTGCGGTAGAAACCTAGTATTTTGTAACTAAAGAGAGAAACACCCAGAAACGGAAGATGGCATAACACAATTAATGGCACATAAATCATTACGATTGTATAAAATGTCCATAACATTTTCCCGAGCCCTCCACCTCGCACAGTTCCATGCAGTCGGATCCGTAAAAGGTCGTTTACAAGACGGAACTGCTAATTAGTCGCACGATTTTCTTTCCAAGATTCGGTGACGCTTTTCACGTCTTTTTCCTTCTTTACATACACGTCAAACTTTCGGTCCCTGGTCCGGTTTCCCCTGTCTGATTGATGATCATCCGTAATGGATGGGTTAAATATTAATGAATTACATCCGTTGCGTGCGGTGTGCGTGTGGAAAGCTCGGAAAGCTAATGGAGGTTTAAGGTTTTGTGCGCGAAAGACTATCAAAGGTTAATCGTTGTGCCACTGGAGGGTAAAGGGAAATTCAATTGTTTAAGCATTGTTAATATTGATTATTGGATTATGGCAAGGAAAAAAAAAACGATCACCTGTTATCTTATTTCAAATTAAATATTTTCCCCCCTCATTTTTACATCGTATTCAATTTTCATCAAAACAATACGACCGCCAAAGAAAAAACCGCAACCGGCACGAATCCATTTCTACGCATTAGATTAGTTTGCCGCTGCATTTGCTGCAATGCAATTATTGTTCAACACCTTTCCTCCGTACCGGTAATAATAACTTGTTATACTCATAGCTCAGTGCATTGCAACGAAGTTGAAGAAAAACACTCACACACAGTCGGACATAATGCACAAACCAATTTCCCCCCAGCCGGTGAGGCAAATCTGCGACGGCGAAATTAACCGCGGTGCACACAATGAGGCTGAGGTGTTACATAAATTAAGTGACTTTTCAGACATCAAGCCGGGTTTCACTCCCGGTTCACTCGGCCGGTGTCATGCAGGCAGGCAAATGGCTCCCAACTGCAACCGAAGCCAATAGTGATCGCTGCAGAAAAGCGCGAATTTGCACAGCGAGCTTTTTTATGTAACGCGAAAAATTAAAACCAAACCAGGTGCTTTCACAGGTGAAAGGGGTTGCAAGGGGTGTCCTCGGGAAGATTGCCAAAAATTGTAACAACACACAGAGGTAGCGTACTGCCACTCAAGTTACCGTGTCATTCTGTGTGCTTTCGAAACGAGTTTGGGACGAAAATTCTGTACAAACAAGGTAGTTTTGGGCAAGAAGTTTCCATGTTTTATTCTTGTCATGCAATCACAAGAAACTGGGCCTAGTTATGCAATTGAAATGTGTCATGGAGAATATATTAAATAGTGCTACAATAAATTGAAAATATTTAATTTTTAACACAATAACTAATCAAATATGCTATAATATTGATAGATATTAATATAAAAAAAAGATAGACTGAAAAAAGTTGTAGTTGAAAGCTAAACTAAACCAAACCTAAATAAACCAAATTAATAAAATTCTCATAGATGAGTAAACTTATACGAATACGCGAGCATAACAATCTTCAGTCACTAATCCAAACCCTTTCCACCGGACTTTGATGTAGGCCTTTTAAATTTAACCATCAATAATACCAATGTAATTTTTAACTAACGGATCGCAATAATAATCTTTTTCTCCAAGATCTAATAATTGAGTCTATAATTAAAATGAAACCCAGGGTGAAAATATTCACAATTAATTACAGCATATTAATTGATTACAGCCGAAATAGAGAACTCCAAATCCGTATCCCTCTCAAGATTGCTTGAAATATCTCCGAACAATGATAACGAGGCGAAACACTGCTAAGTACATTCGAAAATAATCGCTCCGCATGCATTTCGCCCGAGTGAAAGAGGCTCAATTGTTCTCACAATTAGTTTCTTTTTTTCACCCAGTAGCTCCATTAAAGGGATATCTTCCACCCAATCGTCGGCTGTAATTAACGTGATGCGCTCATCAAAAGCGATCATAATCCGTTCCACAACACGGACCAGCCAACGGACCAGCCGATGAAGGCATTACATCATGAGGTCAGAGTCAAGCTTCCGCTAACAGTTGTAAGGCCCGCGAAAGGTCAGCAGCTACATCCGAACGAATGATCCAAATACCGGAGTCGGTCAATGCAGCCGCCTACCATTAGAACTCAATTTGACGGCAATTCACGATCCGTAGGTCTAAAAGGGCCACCCTTAAGGAGGTCACTTGTGAGGGTGAGTGGAAAAAGAAAACAACGCTCCATGTCTTCATGACCATCCAAAACGCCACTCATCAAAATAGCGGCCGCTTTTCACCGGAACCGAACCGGCCATACCATTTTCCACCTCCATTCATTCGTTCACCTCGTCAAGCTTCGAGGGGAAGCGGGAGGAAGGAAAATTCTCTCTTCGCTCCACGGTTTGGAGGCGCTTTCGAAATGGGGTCGGTAGCGATTATTTCTCTCGCTTTTTTTATACGCCTTTCAAACAGATACACACGAGGTGGTTTTGTTTAGTAGGCCGGCCTACTGCGATGGCGGTTTCAAGGATAGGGAGGATGGCCTCACATCATCAACACCACCACCATGTTTTGCGCGCATTTTTCACGAAAACTTGAACGCCGCAACCTTGAGGCCACCCCGCGATGATGTTTTGTTGCACGTTCGAGTGTTATTGTTTGAAGGGGCGAAACGCATTTGCCGTTTCCACAAAAACGGCTAATCGTTCGATGGAAATTCGATTCAACGGCTGTTTCTTCTCGAACTGTACGTGTGTTTTTGTGAGCTTTTTTTTTTGGTGGGGAGAAGCTTTTCCGTGCAGTTGATTGAGCAGTTTTGCGCGGGTTTGCGAAGCCACGCTGCGAAGAAAATTGTCACGGGAAATCTTTTAAGGCAGGAAAACGACAAATCACTGGCTGGTCACAATTTGGGGCGGAACAATCGGAACGAGTCGATTTGAGTCGACGACACGAATCGGTTTGTGATGCTTTCCAATCAGCAAGGTTTGCTAAATCGATCCGAAATCGATTGCTAACTGATTGTATACGAAGGAATTTCAAAGAATGATTAATTAAAGTTGAGAAAAAATTTTAAAAAAAATGTTACAATAAAAGTTGCCTCATTACAATAAAAACAAAGGTATAAACACAAACAAAAATTATAATAACCTCAAGAAAAATGAAAAAACGTGTAAAATTATAATATTATGTAGTGACATCACCCGCCACCAGATGGCGCTAATCATGCAAATATGCTGAGGATCATTTTTCCAATGGTTGCTTCAAAACTCCAGTTGTTTCAAAAATATTTTAATTCGTTTAATTAAACAGCTTTACATTCACAGTACAAAAATAAGTTTTGCAAGCACAATTTTTTACCCCACTTTCAATTACGCAAACGGGCAACTTAATTGTGTTTCAAAGAACACGTTTCCCATTCGTAAGCCTTTTACTTTACACAACCTCGTCACCCGCTGTGACTTACCGAAACCAAAGAAGGGCAGAATTACCGTTTAAAGCAAAATCACTGCCGATTTACTCCAAGAAGCACACCGTTCGCACGAGGAGGTGAAAACAGAAACTGCGGTGCTATGTAAGCCTTTGCACATTACGCAAGCGGACCCGTTTATAGAACTGCTCTGAAACGTGCCCCGATATTCGCCCTTGAAGGGATACACAGGCATCCCGATACGATTATGCAACCGGTACAATATTGTGGTAATTTTGCTCGAGTAAAACAAACATAAATGAGGTTAAAATAACTACCTACAAGGGGAAGGCACCCACAAAAAAAAACAAGCATTTGATGATAAATATTCACAACCAAAACCATTTTTTTTAGGATGTTTGCCTTCCAGATGTATCAAACTTAAAACACACCATCCAAATATTTTGGGGGGCGAAAACACTACACTGATTCTCGGCCAAAAGATAAACACACCTACCTTCCAATTGAACTAACTTGCACGTGCCTCTTTTGGGAATCGTCGTCGTACGTGTACGCTACGTGCTAACATCACAAACGACCAGCTGGCACCATAACCGGGTCGTTGGTGTAGGGCAGTATTTTCCGCGATAAACCGAACTTCGGAGCACCACCATTGGCCGCAGCTTCCGGCAACAAGGGCGAGATCGATGCCATGGCAACCGTTTCCATGGCTGTTATTGCTCTCCGGCACGGTTCGACATCGCTTCGGGGTGTTCTGACGTGAAACTTTTGGCAGCACTTTTTTCGGACCGAGGTGTTATGCAATTTTGCTTCCACCGGAAACCACACACACACGCGCGGGCACCACACTGCGGGATGCGGAACTCGGAAAACTCGGATGTTATGGGGAGGAGAAAATGGGCTCCGGCACTGTTAGTCAACGACAGCCAACGAACGTACAACATCGACTACGATGGTGTGAACTTGGCAACCATTGCTTCTACTCGTTGATTGTTTCTCACTCTCCTTCTATTCTTCTACTTCTCTCTCGCTCGCTCTCTTTCTCTGTCACACACTCGCTCACAAATATCCTTGGGGAATGAGTTTTCCCGACACCTTTTCCAGAAGTTTCCTTGCTCGCACCACGGAGCGCGCACCGCCACTAAAAGCAACTGACGACCGTGCCGGCTGAGATGAACCGAGCGAATGATTTGGCCAGCTGCCCCCCGTGAGGGAAGCATTGCTGTGCTACACACACACAGGCGCGGTCGCTAAAACGAGCCGACGGGGGAGAACCGAAACCCCCCCCGGGTGGCATGCGTGGTGTTGAAGAAGCGAAGAGGCAGAAAAAAGCACCCCAAATAACCACAAAGCTCTCTGGCCGCGTTGTTTACCCTGCTTCCTTGGTGGATGGGCCGCGTGTGTGTGTGTGTATGTGTGTTGGTGCTTTTTCCTCCCGACCAAAAGTCCGTATGTTGTTGACCTATGCTGTGTTCGGCTCCATTTTTCATTCCACCGGAATGGCACGCAAACCCTCGCCCGGAGAAGGTGTACTAGAGCGTGGCTCGATGAGGCGCACAAGTCTGGTAACGTTTTTTTATTTTGTTTTATTGTAACTGTTACTGTGAGTTTTTTCGTGTGTTTTTTGCTGCTCCTTCTCCTCCTCCAGTTAAGGCTTGTTATTGTGTGTAAAGAACGAGGGAAGACTCGAGGCAGTGCAAAGCATGAATCATCCCCGAGACGGTTATGCTGCAAGTTCTATGTTGTAAGCCGGGTTGTTTAAATTGGAGCACCGCAAACTGCCGTTCACTTTTCTTGTCGGATAAGCTACGGTGCAGTGAAGCAAACGTGATCATCGGTGCCTTTTTCCTTACATCGTCTTGCATCGCCTATACAATTGGTTCTTTTTTTGACCTTCAACCCAAATATAAAGACCAAAATTAAGTCGTAAGCTATCGTTAAAAGAACAGTACCCTGTCAGGGAAGACCCACAAAAGCCTTCGTTCCCTTCGCTGGCCTTAAAGAGGGATGCGAAAGTGCGCCTCCAGACGGAATGTCCTTGGGCGAGCGAAACGAAAGCAAAACGGTCGGGCGTAAATCGGTCAACTACGTTGCGACACTTGGTAGATCCAGTTTGTCGTAGGCTCTTATTCGGAGCATCAATAACTTGGAACGCCTTGTCGCGAATGTCGTGATTTAATAGCTAGGCTTAAGTGGCAAAGTTCAAGAGACTTTAGTAAGGTGATTTCGAACGGTTGATTATGCAAAATACCCAATAATTGGTTTGATCCTGAGATACTAATGATATTAACACTACAATTTTAATATTTTGAAAAATATCTCCAATATCTCCTCTTGCCTAACGCAAGCAATAGAATGATATGATAATAAAAAGGATAATAAAGGTAATAATCGATCCGTGTAGGAATATCATGATCTGGCCTGTTGTCAAATTGTACATTGAGACGACTTCTCTCTTCACAAAGAGGTCTAAGGTCTAGTTTTGATTAAATATATTCATGCAAAGTTATTAATGAGATCTTCTAACGATGAGGTAGCATCAACGAGAAACACTACAAGAGAAACATCAAACCGAGCTAAAACATTTCGTTTTTACATGCAAAGTCAACCCAGTATCTCCATCTTTACTCTTCTAACGTCCTTCAGTCATGCAAGCAAAAAACATGGATTCTCCATGACTTGAAATAATTACCCTCCAACAGTGCCGGTTGATTCAATTTGTCTTTCGTAATAGCCGTCCAATGTAATGGTTCATTAATCTAAGATGCATTGTTTCTGCACAACCCGTGCTCTTCCCGCGATCGCTATCACGAAGCGAACTCATCACGTCAAATCGCTTTTGAAGAAGCTGAAATTACCGAATCGTTTTGCTGCTACCCATGCAAGGTGCTGCCATTTCATCTTTGATCCATAGGGTTTACCGTAAGCAACAGAGAACAATGAAAGATGGCAGCCAGCGTTCGCGAAGTAATTGAAAGTGCTCACGAAACAGTCGTAAAACAAAACAGATAGATGTGCTGCACCGATTTGCCGATTTCAATGTCAAACTGTGTGGTAAAAAATGTAAAAGAAACAATCATCCAATTTCAGCACACGGCCGGATGTTCTGTTTGGCAACACGTGCACGTCGGTGTCATCGATTGCAGAGGCAAAATGGCGGAATTAAGGTATCCCAAATTGGGTGCCATTGAATGAATGCAAGTGTGCGTTGAAGTCCGTTACATTTTCGATACTGTTCGACGAGAACGAACACACATGCGAAGGCAGACTCAAGCGTCGTTATTGTTTCCCCAATATGGCACATTTGAATTATGTCGATTTCAAAATTAATTTTGATTATCTCTCTTTATGCTTTAATTTTCTGCATCGATAAAAAGATTAAGAAAAGAAATCTTCCTTGAAAACCACAATCAGCGCCTGCTTTGCCCAAACCTAAACCTCAAAACGCCGCCATATTGGCTTCGTGCTAGCGCACACTACTAACGACGCACGTGCAATATGGTAAATCATGCGAAAATTATGGCACCCGACTGATTTGTTTTTCTTTTTCTTTTCGCCACACCGACATTTCACCGTCAGTGAGCGATGCGAGCTACTTTCTACCTTCATTTCGCCAGGTGGATGGCCCCAAAACAAAACCACAAACCGAGCGGTGACATATGCCGATGGTCACGTGTAGACGGATGTAAATGCAGACCAACAAAAAGACACAAAAATTTCCCTTTTTATTTAAGTTCTTCTTTTTCCCACGCACAAGAAGTAGCCCTTCAGTAAACACCACATAAATCTCGCTGGTGTTCCTTGTTTCGCTCGGAAAGCCGAAAGCCGTTGCTTCCTTTCCCCGGTACGGCACGGAAATTTGTCGCAATTTTGTGCGCGTCCAAGTGAAGTGTCCCGGCAGCGTAGTCGCGAGTTAAACGGCTTTAAAGTGTACCGTGCTGGAGGGGGTTTGAAAAGTGAGAATTTCGACCATGGACACACGGGTGGTACGTGATGAAATGTCTCTTCACTTTTGTTCCCCGACACATAAACGTCACAGCAAGTGTGGTAATGGTGATGTTTGTCCATTTCCTGCGTACGGACGACACATCCGGGAACAAAAGTGGTGCTAGTGGCCGATGGAGGGAATACGATGGAGGTTTTTGGACACTGTTTTTGCGGGAAAGCTCAAAGATATGCCGTGACATCAGCACCACGAGACTCGATTAAACATTCTTTGCTTGGTGCTTTTATGGCATCCGAGCCCATTTTAAGATGCTAATGATGTTTCTCAAACAACAACTTGAACTGCCGAAAGTGAATATTGTATGTTATCCAGAGAGAGCTTATCACTATTTCATAAGAATAACTATTTGACAGCGTTCATTGCTCATACTATAATAAATCTAATATTTAAATTAAACGAAGTTGTAGTTTAAATTACAATGAGTTGTGTGACATAATCGCTCTCAGAATAGTCAACTCATGAGCTTTACCCGATTAACTTTACCAGTTATCCACTGATTTTACAACATAGTTTAGGGGTGTGACCATAGAAATATCAACTTTTTAATTAGCCATGTCAAATAGGTCTCGAACTGAAACATTATCCCTTAAAAATCGTAAAAAGTACTTACGTATCTGTAAAATGTTTCGAGAGTTTATCTACCTTTTTTATAGCTAATAGCGCCACTGATACTAAGAATTGCACGACACCTTCGATCTATGGCTACTACGTTTTTTTTCATCCATTGGAAACTGTATTGCTACGTTAATAAGAAAATAAAAATGGTATAGTTTGCAGTGGTTTATTATATATTTGATACAACAAATGTACAGTAAATCAATTACAGATAAAACATTTAACTAAAATACCTTGCGCAGCTTACGGTTGTTATGTTCACTAAGCTGTGTAACATAAAAATAGCACCGCTAATCGAGTTTATGGTGCAGTTGTTAATAGAACAGCACTCGCAAACGTGCTTCAAAACACGTTGATGCACGTGAAACTCATTGAACGTTTCTCCCACGGTATGAAATTGTCTAATAGTGCTCACTGCTGCCTTTTAAATTGCAATCAACAAAATTACGAAGAAAAACAACCCACTCCACTCCACCTAAATCAAAACATTATCAATCAAAAAGCGAGCTCAAAAGGCAGTGGCCACCGAGCTGCATGTTTGACCGACCGATGGGTTCCTGTGGCCTCCCACCCACATCCCCCCCCCCTCCCCTCTCCTCTCTTCTCCCATCATCGCTAATGTAACTACTGCCGAAGCTAAACGATTACGGCTGGCGTTTGGTAGCGACACGTTTATAGGTCATACGAGAAATTAATTAAATCAAACCCAATCATCCGTGATGTTTTTTTTCTTCTTTTATGTTTTCGAAGAGCTTTTTCTTTTCCGGCCGTCATCATCCTCACACGCGGGGTGATGTGAGTTCGATCCGAAACAAATGTGCCATAATGTACGTTACATGACTGAGGCGCTTTTGGAGGTGTTGTTTTGTAGAGCAGATTTTTTTTTAAGAGTGATTGCTTACCTTTCCGTAGCGTTCAGTAGGTCTTCAGAGAGCTGTAAAGCTGCGCATAACACTAAATTTCGTTCCAATTATCTAAACGCCACAACCTACTCTTTGTGCCTTGATAGTTTTCACTGTTTTCAATGTCGCAATGTCACATTCAAACACGTCTCTGGCACTTTTCTAACGCCACAAAAAGTTATCTTATCACGGATCGAAACGTTATAAAATCATTCTCTTATCTCATTCGCCGCTTGTGGACTGTATTTTTTTCCTTTCCACCCAATCGTATCAATCAATTTAAAAAACTCTATTACCTTAACATGGGAAGGTTTCTTTCTTCAAACCACACAACCACTTTGAATGTTTGTTTCACTTTTCTTCGCCAAAAAGGCACCGCACGTTTGGCATAACCTTCACGGAACAAGCGAGAGCTGTAACAGAACCTGCCGGCCAAAAAACTACTACGTCTCACCGGCAATCAGAACCGTCCACGTTTTAGGCGTCGTCGTACGTTGCGTGTGCGAAACTACTACATTTATCGACCGAGCCGGTAGCAGTCGCCGACTGGCTCGTTTGCACAGATGTTTTTCGCTTGACAAACAACACTCGACTCATCCGGCCGTTGGTGTTGGAGACAGCCGGCCGGGGAGAAGTCAGCTCAAATGCCCGGTGTTCATGTCGGTTTTTTTTAAACGATAGCAAATTTGTATGCCGGCGAAGTTCCTCTGGGAGCGCGCACTATGGAGCGTTGTGAGCGAGGAAATTTTGTCCAATTTTTGCATTACATTTGGGTGTGTGGTTTGGTATTTCAAATTTTTTCCATAGGCTTGTTTTTTTTACTAGATAGTTAGTTACACTTTGTTCACGTATATTCAGTTATTTTATTTGCCAAATAGGCTAAATATATTTCGCATAATAGCACATTAAAAAAAAATTAAGATACAGCATTGTTCCATTGAACCACCTGAAAAATTAGGTTTTATTGTTTCCCTAAAAAACAATAACAATTTAAAAAAAATCAATTTATTATCAATTTATTCTACGCATTTCCTAAATAGTTCAATTTCGAAATATGTTATGCCATTTACGATTACAATTCAAACATTTCATTAAACGGGGACAGCGTATAACGAAAATAGATAAAGAACACTTTGGAATGTTTTTCCATTCTTTTACATTTTAAAAGTGTTCAAATTTCGCGAAACAGGCGTCAGTCTGCTTATGATTAACAAATAAACAGCTACCCAACTTCTGCTTCGAAAAAATTTACCAATATTTCGGTTTGCCTACTGCATTTCATTCGAATTTTGAATCATAAGAAATAAAAATTGTTTACATAAGGATTTCCAAAATCAACGTATTTAATTTCATAAGTTTTAAACTAAATTTTACCATTATTCGCTATCGCAACGCATCGACTGTGGCACGTTAGCACGAGCACAATGAAAGCGCACGCGACACACCATCACAGAACACGGTACTGTAATTTACCTGCCCCACCAATAGTGCGATAGCTCATAATGGAACAGTACAATTACAGCAACTGCCACTGTACTCCTGCAGTAAAGTACGTGTACCATTGGAATCGCACAAAAAAAAGATGGCCTACGTGGATAATGACGCTCTTGTTGTTTGATGGTTAAAATGCAGTTCTAATTCATCCTCGGTTCGCCAACGGGTGCGATAGTGTTTATAAATTACTACATTTTCCAGCGCGTAAAGTAACCGGTGAAGTCTATTCGAAAATGAATTAATTACGCAAACCTTATATTGTTCCGACTAGCGGGCATCTACGTTTGCCCGAGGACGCATTTCGCCACGCCGGTGATGGGCACAGATGTAATTTCAAACCTTCACCGCACCGGTAACAGATTGCTTGGTTGGGATAGGGGATCAGCATTGCCGACAATTTGCAGAAATTATCCTCCAGCGTTGCTGTCCCCTTCTGAATGAAAACCGTGCTCATAATGGAATCTGTGTTGGGGTTTCCCAACGGTCCGCTCAGATTGATGGTCACATTTGGATCATAAATTCAGCCGGTAATTTTGTACATTCTTTTTGTGTTTGCCATTTTGAACATAACACTGGCAGATGTATGCGCATTCACCATGGAAACCGCTGTGTGAAAGTGTGCGAATTTACCATCCCAATTTATTCCGACATTCTGCTGAGCTTAAAAATCGGGTGGCAGATTTTATTTTTATAAACGGAAGCTTGCGGAAGACTTGAAGTGTGTGCGTTTGTATTGGTAAAAAAATTATACATGGGAATAGTACAAACAAAACAAAGCGGGATAGGATTAATGGAATGAAATTATGAAACAGTGTGTGCAAATGACGGAAAACTCTATTCTGATGGTTACAACTGTTACAAAGTCGTAATTGAAAGCGATACCTTTGACTCTTATCAGATCCGATATCGTTCTACAACATCCTACCGCAACAGCAGCACGTTGGTAGCGTGTTATCGCTTTCAACTACGACTAGGGCTACCAACGGATTCGATTCCGCTTCTGGAAATCCCAACCAACGAACGAAATAATAATACCACGCTCTTACAATAAACGTACAAAACGGTTTTATTCATACGGTTCCCCTGGTCTGTTTTGCTGCACTCATCTAGTTCGTTAGTAGTACTAAAGGCTACAAAATAATCGTACCCTCCCGCTCTTTGCGGCTCGCCTAAAAAATGCTTGAGCAAAGGTTTAACAATAAGTCGGTGAGGTAACGGGAGGCTCTTTCGCGCTTCTTTTGCTTGGCAAAAGGAACCGGACCGCGAAAGAGTGAACACGCACACACACATTCCCCCTTCATCACATCACGGTTTCATGGACGTACACGCTGCCTTCGGACGGAGGTTTACTGTCCGGGTTTAAAGCTCATCGCGACCTTCCTCCTCGTCGCTCTCCTCGTATTCGTACTCATCGTCGACCGGTTGGTCCTTGCAGTATTTGGCCACCTGCGAGCATAACCGAATGTCCGTGTCCTTCACCACCTCCTCCTGGAACATGCGGATGATGTCCTCGTCGTAGTCTTCCACGATCTCCAAGCAGAGATGCTTCAGTGTCTTGTTCAGGTCGCCCTCCTGCACGAAGTTCACGTTCGCCATGTCCGGGTTCATGCCACTGTCGACCATCATCTTCAGCACGGTCGGTCGGCCAGTCTTCTTGTAGCGCGCCTTCGCGTAATCGTCCATCCGATCGCACACCGTCTCCATCATCTCGGTCAGGTACATCTCCGACTTGGCGTACTGGATCTTCTTTTTCTTTTTCGACTCGCCGGTCGTGTCGAGACGATAATCGCCCACCTCCACCTTCTTGTTCGGGTCAATCTTCGCGACGGCTGCCTCCATCTCCGCCATGGATGCCTTACACACGAGGCACTTCAGCTGCTTGCTCTCGATGGGGCGCGCAATATCGCCTATCTGGCCGCTCGTGAGAGATGGTGCCAGCACGACCGTAAGCGCCAACACGGCGAACAGATAACGATGGTGCTGTTGGGAATTCATTTTGCTGCGGGATTTCACGAACCACGAGCACTGACGAAACCGCACGCACGCACGAAGCAAAAGAATGACGTGATGTTTCTTGCTACTGGAAGCGTAAAATAACACAAGCGCGGCACGTCCTTGATTTTAAATAAAATGTGTGCCCGCAGAATGTGTCGGCTTTTATTAACCGGTTTGTTTTATATTTCTTCCGCTATCAGACGGTCTTGAAAACAAACACGTTTCTCATCTCCGATTGGTGGAATCGTTTGACAACACTAGCCGTTCCCATGGAGCACAAAACAAACGTCAAACGTGTAAAAAGGCATAAAGCCTTCGTAGATGTGTTTTCAAAAATGAAAAATTCAATTGATATGAACGTTCAACAGTTGTGAGATTTATTATTACTCTAAAATCACACACTGACTGATTGATTTATAACTTACTAACTACAAAAAAAAAAACTTATTTCATTCATACAATCAGTAAACACAATTTCTTCATTTCGCTTTTGGTCATTATCATATGAATGTAATTTTTCTACCTTTCTTCGTTCAATTCATTACGATGGTTTCTCTCGTTCTCGGTGCTTTCGCAAACCTCTTTTGTAACTATAAACAGCACGCCAGTCTAATAAGGTACTTCAATAAATAGTATTATATGTACGACTTATGTGTGATAACTTACCCCGAATATAATCTAACAGCATATTCTAAAAAACGATTATCTTGTAGACTAATAGTTCACGAACAAACAGTTTCCTCTTTATGTTTTTTCCTATCTTTTCGATGGACCGTTAAGTGCCGTTCGAGGTGATGGGCATCATAAAAGCTTTTGCGGCAAAGTTCACAGGAAAAGTTCTTTTTCCCGTAGTGCCTTTTTTCGTGCGATTTTTTGTTGGAAATGTTGCTAAAGGTACGATCGCAGTAATTGCACTGGTACGGTCGCACACCGGAGTGCACCCGTTGATGTTTGTTTAAATTTCCTAGATGATTGAAGCGTTTGCAACAGTATTCACACTGAAATTCCTTATCATCGGTGTGCAATTTCTGTAAAAAAGGGGTTGGTTTTTAAATAGTTTAAACTGCAATTAAATATTTTAAAGTTACCAGATGCGACTTTAGATGTGATTTGTTGAAGAATTGCTTATCACACAGCTCACATTGATACGGCTTTTCACCCGTATGCTGCCGAAGGTGATAAGTGAGATTGTTGCTCTGTGCAAACGATTTATCACAGAAGGTGCATTTGTACTTTTTATCGTTACTGTGAATTTTCATATGATCCGATATAGATTTGACCAATTTGCCGCAGATGGTGCACTGTGTCGAATTATTCACAACCAGACGGTTTGATTGATTGCTATCTTTTTCTCTAGCTGGATTATTTCCCTGGCAAGTGGGATCATTTTTGTCGTGAAAAGTTCGTTCATCCTCTGGCGCATTTTCGCATTCATCTATCGTAAAGTTATCATTGTGTTTTCGTGAATCTCCTGTTATACATGCCTCCGCCAGTGGATCTATTGGATCATGTAGCGCATTTTTGTCACCGTCCATTACCTCGAGGAAGTATTCTTTTTCGTAAGGCTTGATGTTCTCATTATACTCATCGATGCGGTTGCGACAATATTCACACACTGGTGTGATGATTCCTTTACGAGGCTGCACGCGAACATTTGTACTGTTGTAAATTTTATCCAACATCTTTTCGTCCGATTCGGGGCAGATGATTGAGCCCATTGTTTCATGTTTTTCATCACAGATTTTGCATGTCAGCACAACTTCCTCGAATGCGCTAAAATAGCAAGAGAAAACCAAATCAAACGTGTGCTATATGCGTATTGCATAGATAAGTCTGCGATTATTACCAATAGCCTGCTAAAAGGGACATTTTGGCAGAAGTATACGGAAATTAACTACCAAACATTAACTATTTTTATACAAAACTGAAACGAAATTGAACTGTTTACATTTGGCATGCAAAACACCTCAAGCCATCTGTCAAGTTAAATCAACAAAACTGCTCAAGCTGCTCGAAGAGATTTCGTTTATTGTTCTAATCGTTTTTCTTTAAATAAAAATTAACTGCATGATATTAGCTGTTTTGTACCCTAAAAAAAATAACTTGGTTATAATTTTATTGAACAACAATTAAGTTAACATAAAGTCATCATTGAAAAGATTCAAATGTCCGTACGGAATAACCACGCTGCGAACCGCGCTTGCTGTCAAATGGTTGTCAAAAACATGTTATTCGCATTTTCGAGCACCCTCGGCAAAACGGAAAGTCATTGTTAGTTCCTTCTGTACAGTAAGCAATTTTGCTAATTCACATACTATTTAAACAAAAGAACTCGGTGGAAACGTGTCGAAAACATTCCTCTTTCAAGTGTGGATCCGTGTTCTGTCGTAAACGCCAGTGCGAGCATAGAATCGAAGGCTTTTTAGTAGTTAACCCAGCAGGCTAGCATGGATCGTTTGTTGCGCCTCGGTGGCGGCATGCCCGGAATGAGCCAAGCACCACCACCGTCGGATGCACCGGTTGTGGACACAGCGGAGCAGGTCTACATTTCGTCTCTTGCTTTGTTGAAAATGCTGAAACACGGTCGCGCCGGAGTGCCGATGGAAGTGATGGGACTGATGTTAGGTACTTACGATCGGCACACGTCAGCCACAGGCATTGGACGCTATGCTAAGACCCGCTTGAACATATAATTTTCTTGATGATTGCAGGCGAGTTTGTCGATGACTACACTGTGCAGGTGATTGATGTGTTCGCTATGCCACAAACTGGTACCGGTGTGTCCGTCGAAGCCGTTGATCCCGTGTTTCAGGCGAAAATGTTGGACATGTTGAAGCAAACCGGTCGCCCGGAGATGGTGGTTGGATGGTACCATTCCCATCCTGGATTTGGATGTTGGTTGTCTGGTGTCGATATCAACACGCAACAATCTTTCGAAGCACTGTCCGAACGTGCAGTGGCCGTCGTAGTCGATCCTATTCAATCCGTGAAGGGAAAGGTTGTGATTGACGCGTTCCGACTGATCAATCACAACACACTCGTGCTGTGCCAGGAACCGCGACAAACGACGTCCAATTTGGGCCATCTGCAGAAACCATCGGTGCAGGCACTGATCCACGGTCTGAACCGTAATTACTACTCGATTAGTATTAACTACCGCAAAAACGAGCTCGAACAGAAGATGCTCCTGAATTTACACAAAAAGTCCTGGATGGATGGATTGACGCTCGCTAACTACGAAGAACACTGTAGCATCAACGAAAGCACCATCAGCGAGATGTTGGAGCTAGCGAAGAATTACAACAAGGTAACAGCGACCCCGACATACGTTAGCACACGGTTCTCTAACGCACACGTTTTCCCTTCTTCCCACAGGCACTAGAAGATGAAGAAAAAATGACGCCCGAGCAGCTGGCAATTAAGAACGTTGGCAAGCAGGACCCCAAGCGACATCTGGAAGAGAAGGTCGATACTCTCATGTCGAACAACATCGTCCAGTGCCTCGGTGCTATGCTGGATACGATTGTGTTTAAGTAATCCCGCAGAAGGTCTCCCGGCTGTAGGATCGTCCGTGCTTAAGTACAGATCTTTTCGAGCGACGATACGGCTCCCTTTTTTGTATCATGCGTTGTGCTCTCGTTTAATTTTCGTTTTGTGAGGAAAGATTGCTCCGAAAGCTATGGTAAAACCCACTGACATAATGGTGTAATTAAAGAGGGAACACATCATCATTTCGGAAAAAATGTATGCCCATACTTTATATGGTATTTATTGCGAAGCTCGTTTATGCATTTAATCATGATGACTTTAGCGGATGGACGCACGATTTAGCGTTAGCAATAGGTGGGATGCTCACGTAAAAAACTGACACAACAGAACTGTGAAAACGAAAAAAGATTTTCCTCCCCGACGGGGAATCGAACCCCGGTCTCCCGCGTGACAGGCGGGGATACTGACCACTATACTATCGAGGATATGTAATACCTGACGCTAGAAGGTTTACATAAACGCAAACCAATCACGGTACATGATACAGTACGATTTTACTTTAAATTGAGAAATATTCAAACATTTGATAACAACTTAAATTTAGTTTAAAATTTTTTATGAAATCAGAACCTCGCCAGTTATTCATGCCTTGTTATTAAAGGCATATTTTTTTATCTAATTCTAGCTTCCGGTTTCGTCTAATTGTAATGCAGTTCTTATGTACAGTTTTTTCACATTTTTGCTAGTTTTCAAAATTATTTCATCATCTATTTTTTCTATTATTAGTTTGAAGATTTTCCTAAATTATTATATCTTGTTGAAACTATTGGTTGTATAAAGATCATGACATTTAACTAGGAGATATTATGGAGATATTTTAGAACATATTAGAAGGTATTTTGAAAAATTTGTAATCCTCTATGAGTATGTTTTCATGTTTTTTTATTTAAAAAAACCCTTAAGGATTGAATTATAAAATGTATTGGCAGCTCGCATTGAAACAATTTCGGCGAGACCAATACGATGTTGAAAAAGACGAAAAATTTTAAAAATGACTTGTACTAAAACTTGTACTAAAAAGTGCCGAAAATCAAAGGGCACTTCTCCAACCATCTAAATGGCATCATTGAAAGAGCACACGAAACGATCCCCAATTACCCATCGCCCATCCATAAAACGACCGAAAAGGGCTATTAAAACATTCGAGGAAGGCTACAGAAATATGATCACTTCACACTGCAATCACCACCTAATCCGCGGCCGATCGGTGCTCTAGAATCGATTTGAAGCTACTTCTCTTTCCGCACCAGCCAACTAGAACCAGAAGGATTTACCAGTGCCAGTGCATACCGATAGGATGAACCTCCCTCACAGCCACCCATCGATCAATCGTCTTTGCTGCACCACGCATATATGTGGCAGCCATATGTTTTCGAAGGCCGGCTGCACATGTTTGGTGCATTCGGGTGCATTTAAAACCGTTGTAAACTCACGCCGCCGGGATGGTTTTGTGTAAACATCTCGAACTCGATCGCCCATGCGGGTGATCCCGGGTTCACCAATCGTGAGAAGGTTGGTTCGACCCAAAACCCGCACGGCTATTGGTACAGTGTGTGCCGATGTTGTAAGCACGTCCACTTTTATTAAACTTTGAATGGAACGCATCAATACCATTTGTACCGTTTGGACGCTGACGACGATAAGAACGACGACGTCTGTTGACTCTGTGGAGTGTGTCTCCCTCCAGCCGAACGCCTTTTCCTCGATCCCCTGTAGTGTAATGTTCGTTCGGAACCATCACAAACCGACACGAAGGGAGATCAAACGGCTGTAAACGGAGACGGAGACATGTGTGTGCCTGCTGTTTCACTCGCCTGCTGCTGCAGAGGACGATCATCGGACTCGAGTTTTTATTCCGCTGTCGATTTCCGTCCAGTTCGTGTCGTGAGGCAGTAGGAGTTAGTTTGTGGCGTCGAGCTTGTAGTGAGACAGTGAGAAAGTCCAGTGTGACCGAAAGTAAGCAGGATCTTCAGCAGCGGAAGATCATCATCGGATAGTGTGTTAATCCATTAAAAAAAGGTTAATTTTTATAAGCAATAACTATAGATTGTATACTAGTGTAAAATATATGCCGTATCGGCTGATTTGGGTAAAGAACATTTTTAGAAAAGTGTCCCACAAGTGCCTATGCTGACGGCTATGCGAAACACGATCCGGGTCCTCTTTCAGCTGCCAGCAACACGTTTTCCCATTCTCATTTCCACAGCCGTGCCCGTATGTTTGCATATGCACACGTTTACGGATCAAGTGTCTTCGGGCTTTCGTGGGGGCCTTGATGGCTTGAAGTGCTCCGAACAATCCCAGAAGTCCGCTCGATTTGCGTCCATTTGCGGCACGAAAATATCTGAAGATCTTCCAAGTCCGGCGCCGGTCAAATGTCTGGAATCATCAATGAACCCGTGCCTTGTTCGCTGCTTGGTGCATGGGATTCAAGTGTGTTTTCTTCACCGTCGCTTGATGCTTTCCGTTTGCTCTAGCGGGGTGAACTTAAAACCCGTAAATGGATTATCAGCTCTCAGGGCAGCCGGCAAACTGTTGCCGCGATAGTACCGTACCGACCGGTGGGTAGCAAAATCCAGATTGTCGGGAGGTCAGCGAGAGAACGACCTTACAGTTTTTACAAAGTGTACCTCGCTGGTAGAATGCGTTCGAGTGCTTAGAATTATTCGTTTTTTTTTCGTTCTAAAAATCGACAAAGGGACAAATAATCTTGGGCAGACGTCAACTTGATGCAAGTCCCGCAGATAGGAGCCCTCTACCCACCGCGGGCCGGATCACATGAAAATGTTGAATGATTTAAAATCAATTTATCATCATTCATCGTTGGCTTACAAACACATCAACGCAGCGCGTATCAATAAGGAAACGAGAATAAATAGCCGGACGCTTGCTTTGATTTGTAAAGGACGACGCATTCTTGTTGCTAAATGTTGCATAAATCGAGCGCGGCGTTGTTAAGCACAAACTCGCCCAGAAAGGGGCTTCCTGGAAGACGCTGACGCCGATGAGATGGGGAAAATTGTTGTCTAGTGAAAAAATTTGTTTATTTAAAATACAGTGAGTGAGGGTATGCATAATTGGCTATTAAGATGATAGTCGTCCCATTGGCGACGCTACAACGCAACGCCCAAGGGGGTAGATCACTTTGCAATTAAGATATGAGCGGTGAAGATTTACGTGCTGATGTTTTGTTTTTCAAATCAAACTCTGTGCGCTGTTGAAAAAAAAGGGCAAAACTTCCTTGCCTGTTAGTTTTTGTTTGGATCCGAGATACAAAGCAGTGAGTTGTTTATACTGGTCTCGATAAAATTTGGACAGCGGAAGAATTTAATTTGAATTTTATAAATCAAATGATAGTAGTAAACTCTGAAGCAAGATTAAAAATCGTCAAAAGTTTTGAATTTTGCTACACGAATGGTGTAAAAGTAAAAAAAATCTAATATTTCATTTCATATCGGCCAATAGATGGCGCCACTGTATAAAGATGGTGTCTATGGTTGCTGTGATACTTCAAAAATTATACTTCTGACCTAAACATGTTTAAGCTAATTTTGCAAATATGTTTGAAATTTTCTTAAAATAAAAAAAAAACAAATAAACGATTTTCAGCAGGGAACGGGCTGAGTTGCAAAAAAAAAAGATAAATAGAGAAGCGAATAGATAAATCGGCATAATTAATCCTAAGTAATCGTGGAGCACCAAATATCCCTAATATTGCGAACTAGGTAAGCTATCCAGCTATGTTATAGAATCTATTTTTCCGCTGGATGACGTCCAGCAGGTTCGAAAAGCTGCTTGGATATAAAACAGACCCGAAAGAAACATGCATCATTACCATCAGCTACTTTGCAGCGTCCAATTGTATCAGCATGCATTAGGATGTTTTTACTATCTCGATTTCCCACTCGCTACCTCTCCGGTTGAGGATAAATATTCCCGCCATAACTCTGTAATGGAACTAACCATATTTCTTTTTCTCCTTCTGCTATACTTCAGAACTCCTCCAAAACAGTTTGCAGTATTCTTCCCCATTCCCGCGCGCATACGATGACGCTCAAGTTCTGCTGGTTGGCCCTGCTGGTGGCCCTCAGTGCCCAGTCCTATCGAGCAGCCGGTGCCGCACACCCCGCAACGGAAGTTACGTAAGTAATTTTTTGGCACAGAAACACCCCCACACACACACATACAGTGTAGTAGCGTCCCTAAGAACTCCCTCGAAGCGGGGCGCATCAGTTTGGCGTGTTAATGATCGTCGGTTCGTCTTTTTTTTGGCCTCTCGTTTGAGGGGTGCTCAAACAATCGAACACATTCAGGGTCTGGTGGTTGTGTGGTTGACCCGAGCGCGGCATCAGATGCCGGGTTTCACTATCATCGGATGGCAATGAACCCGAAACGATAGAATAACCCTCACTCACTCAGCCTCAGCGAAGAAAGCGAGTGAGTTAAAACGATCGATAACGCGGGCGTCGGCCGTACCAGCAGCTCCGGCAAAACAGCAGAACCATTTGTTACCACCATAATTGATCGTAATTGGTAGGACTTAAGGTCTTAAGGTCCCCGAAAACCCTCGGAATCGGGCTGGGATCTTGCACTTGACGCCTCATCGCCGGCACGATCGAGTGCATGTGTGGTGATGTAGATGGAGATTGAACTTGGCGATCGCATCTGGCGCAGGCGAAGGTCTCACCCGTGCTATATACGGTAGCAATCCATTTTACCATGCATCAAGCCACCTTTCCACGCCTGGATCGTCTGCTTTCTGCGCATCTTGCATTCTACGTCGCAGCAGCAGCAGCAGCAAAAACACGCACGAGATGCATTACCGCCACAAATTACAAACACAATGCACTTTACGAGCTGGCGGCGGTGGAGGTCCGTTGCTATATTTACTGCCATTTTTGCACTGATTTTACATCGTCACTGGTAGGCGTCAGTGTCTGACCGACGACCGAATGGAACCTTTCTGGTGTCTTTGTTGAACGGCGTACATGTCCAATTTCGCATAAACAGGAAGACGTTCGTTGCAGGAGGGAACTCATTGTGTCTATCGAATCGAGCGCACGGTTCCCGGACGTCCCGGGGAAGAAATTGTAGGAATCATGCATGGAAAAAGGAGCTTCGCACCAGTGCTTGATTACATTTCAAGAACGATGATGATTTTGGTGGTAAAATTGTTTATCGAAATACGTCGGGGGAGTAATGCGACCGACGTGTTTGCTTTAGGATGTTATTAACAATGGTTGTTAATGATATTGAGATCGGTTTTTACGTGACCGCTCCAGCCGAATGGTGTGCTCAATTTGGGGAGTAATAAATAAACAAACAAACATGCTTTACATCCCAATCGAAAGATGTTTTAAAAACGCGTTTTTAACAGAATATTGGAGAATCTAACTATTCTACGTATGGAATGAGATTTCTAACTCTTTTGAAATTTAAAACACGATGTCTCAAGTGTGAGAAAATAGTTTAATAAACGCCACTATAATCTATTCCTTTTATACCAATTCGATCTAATCAAATTTAAATTTAGTAAAACTTCATATAAACTTAACGTAGACGGAACTCTGCTCACTTAAACAAACGTCTTCGAACAAATCGAATGTGTCATTTACACGATTGTTTTCCGCAAACTCACCGCAGGAATCAGGAGATTCGCGATGCCATTCTGTCGCTGGTACATTCGTACAACACGCTCGACAACAAGCTCGAACGTCACGAGCAGCGCGAACGTGCCCACGCCGAGCAGGTGAAGAAGTCACTGATCACGGTGCAGAAGAATCTGCGTTCGCTGGAACCACTGCCGGGCATGATCGGCCGTCTGGAGGGACGTACCGGTGAGATCGAGACGGCTCTGCTGCAGGTAAGCATGGCGATGGAAACGGATGGCAATCGCAAATCTTCCCCGTCGGTTTATTTCCCACCTTTTTGCACGGTCAGCACGGAGATCAAATCGCCAAGTTCACGCAACAGCAGGCGAAGGTGAGCGAAACGCTCGAGGGTATTCTGAGCTGGTTGACGATGAACGCGCCGGTGCTGGAAGCGGGACGTACGGCGAATGGGGCAAGCGGACGCGATGACGACGACGAAAGTGTGGCGAGCAAGCTAGATGAGGTGTCCGTTACCGTGCGTGAACTACGCCGGGAGTTGGCCGAGCTCAAGAGTGATCGTGATGCGACTGAGGTAGGTTAAACGGAGAAAGAAGGGTTTTTTCTTGGATGCTTCACAGTGACTCGTTAATCTTGCAGGACGTTAACCGACAGCTGCTGAAGGAAACGGAGAAGTTGGTCAACTCGAAGCTATCGTCGGCCGATGAGATCATCTCGAAGATGGAGGAGAAACTGTCGCAGTACTACCTCACCAGCCCCGTCATCGCGACGCAGAACGTGGAGTTTGAGGATAAGGTGCTGAAGCGGTTGGATAGTTTGAGCAGCTCCGTCGCCTCCGGAGCAACAGCTGGTGCCCGTGGTTCCGTCGCGGACTCCTCCAACCTGCCCGATCGCCAGTTCATTCAGGGGCTGGTGAACGAAACGCTGGAAGCGATCAACGACATGCGGCTCGAGGTGCTAACCGCGTCCGACAAGAGCTTCACGAAGACGGCGACCCGCATCAAGGAGAACAACGAGGTGCTCCAGTCGTCGGTGGACGAGATCCTGAAGACGCTGACCGAGGAGCTAACGACGGCCGAAGCGTTCCACAACACGGCCAAGGATCAGTTCGTGTCGATGAACGAAACGATGGCGCAGCTGTCGGTGTTCCTGCTGAAGGCGGGCGAAAACATTCTGGACGCGAAGCGTGGCATCGACTACGGCATACTGCAGATCATGCGCGAGGTGGGCGACGTGGTGAAGACCAACTCGGGCAGCCTGAATGCGACCGTCACGAAGCGGTTCGATGAGATCGGTGCCACCATCCTGGACAATCACAACGGTGCGCTGACGAACCTCAGCTCGAAGATCGAGACGGAGATCAGCCAGGTGTGGCGCCAGATCGGCATCATGTACCAGGAGATCTCGTCCAGCAAGCAGGCGCTCGATCGGCTCCAGGAGCAGACGGAAACGTACGTCAACGGTACGCTCAACACGATGGACAGCATGGAGGGCAAGGTAAGACAGTGGTCATGGGCGTCGTTCAAAGTTTGAAAACGATTTACTAACCTCTTGGTGCGTCTCGTAACGTCTGACAGGTCTCACTCATCACCAACCGCATGACGGAGGTGGATTCGAACCTCAACTATCTGCTCGGCCGGCTGTCGATGGTGACGCAGGAGTTCAACCAGATCAAGCTCGGTCTCGGTAAGGCACTGGACGAGATCAAGGGTAGCTTCGCAGAGGTGCACAACCGCGTCCGAGGTCCTGGGCCGCACAAAATCTCCTCCGACGAAGTGCTGGACGATCTGAGCAACGATACCGCGAAGTGATCGGAGGGAGTTGAGGTATTTTTTTTTAGAACCAAAAACAACAAAAAAAAGAAACTTAAACAAACAGCACCATCCCATCTTCCCAATCCCGCTGTGGGTGGGTGTGCATGGAGTGCTGTTAGGATAGCTGTTAGGATAGTAAGAGAAAGCGAAAAAGCAGAAGTTCGATACCGTTCGAATGCGGGTGTGAATTATTCTTCCCATTATATTTGCCGTAATGAATTTACTTACTAGCGTACTTGGTGGAAGTGTGAGAACGGTGTTGGATGTGCTTAAACGTGCGGGCAATCGTTCGTTCGAGCAAGAAAGCGAATAATCTCTATGTATTACCGACCGATGGTGCATAATAAAGCTTGAGATAATTTGAAGTTGGTCGAAATTTGCTTTTTATTCTAAGTGCAATTAAACATGTTTAAAAAAATTTCCACTATCCAAAGGTCGTCAGGTGTGGCGTCATCTATCGGAGGATAGCGAAGCTTGAAAACAATTAAGTTGCAGGTAATTTTTTCCCTTTTTTTAAACTATATCTTTATATTTCACTTTAAAAACTACCAATGTACAAAAACTATTCGTATTCGTTTTATAAGAGTTTTGTATTTTGTCAAACACGTGAAAGCAAATGAAAAAAAAATTGCCTCAGTTCGTGGTATCTCTTTGAAACGCCTAAATGTATGCAATATGCACGTTTTCAGCACGGTTTATACATTCATGCGAACGTTTTCAAAATCACAACGTAAAGATAAAAAGAAACTAAGCTCTATACACTTTAAAATTGGAAAACAGTACGTCATCGATACACCGACAAAGTTATGCGATGTGTGTGCTTTTTAAAGTTAAACCCGTTCCATTCCCTCGAAGGACACGTTGTATCAATCCCAACGCATACCGCCTGACTTTTTCCCTGCACTGAAAGACGACTGGAATCGTTTGCAGAAAATGGAAGTAAAATATTGACATTCCACTTAAAACATCGCTCCCACCTGCAAAAAGACACTACCGGGAAGGCCACGCACCCCCTACCTTAAACTAATGGTTGCTGCAACTGCACACCGAATGCACGACGAGGACACTTCTTCTGCCTTCAGCTGACGGGCGGCGGAAATGGATTTTTAATTATTCACCAACACTCAGACGACTAGCGTTCGACGCGGAAAGCTATCCTCTATCATGGGAGAGAAAAGCGGCGAACGACGCTGAAAAGAAATTACAACGAAAAAGCTATTTCAATCATCGTTCTTAGCATGCGGCGTTAAAAAAGTCCAAACGCAGAAGAGGTGTTTCCATAACCAGTGGGGAACAAAAACGCAATAAAAGGAATTATCGGATGCAACGCTTGACTGGTCCGCTTGTTTCACACCGCGAGGGCTAGTTGGATACACGATACGCGGATTTGTCGCAAGAAAAAAACTTGTTTATGATGGGAGTAAACGTCCACTACCAAATGGAAATATCCTGTTCTTGTAAGCCATTAAACATAGTAGCCATACGATATAGCCCCATCTCGAGAGGATTGCTGATGTAACTACACAATTCGAATTTTCGCTATTTAAAAAGGCGGCGTAATATGTAAAAAAAAAAAAAAATATTAACAATGCGCTACTGTCTTCATCACTTTTAATAAGCAAAACAGGCTCGGTTGTGTGATTGTTTTTTTTTAATTATTTTATAATTTTATTTCTCTGGTTTTAAATTACTTTCAGTATCTAGAATAATTTCAGTAAATTTGTTTCTTCTCTCTCTCTGCATCATTTTTTTCCACACCGCCTTTCGCTCGGTCGTGCTTCGTGTGTCGGTTTTCATTTTATCTTTAGCTGCTGCTGTTAGCTTCGATCCATCCGGCCATCTCCGTGTGCTTTTCTCTATTTTTTGCATATTTTCTCCGTTTTTCTTTTGTTCCACCTCTTTACACCAGCTTTCGTTCTGCTGCACTTCCTTCCTCTCGGTTACATGCTTTGCGAATGCATTAAATGTTGGGTGATTTCGCATGGGGTATTTCTGTTTCCTCTATTACGGTTTGGCTGCTGCCGCTGGGAGTGTGTGTGTGTGTGTGTGTGTGTGTGTGTGTGAGTGGTTCATTTAACTACTGCACTTGTGCACTTGCCTTTACATCGCACACAAATGTGTTTTGTTTTATCGTTTGCATCGACCCCAAAAACGCAAACACACACACACGCGCGTACGGGAGAATGTGAATAAAGCTACGGTATTTGTGTATCGTTTTTGTAACCAGTTATTACACATGTTTTCTTTTCATATCTCTATATACTGCTGCACTGCTTTTGTGTGGTTTGATTGGTAGTAATGTTGATTTCATCTACATTTGCGTTTGAAACATCATTTAGCTAGGCGCGTCGGAAAGATCTGATTCTTTCAGTGTAGTACCGCAATGGGTGTGCGTGTGTGTGTGTGTGTGTTTGTGTGGTTTTCGCGCTCGAACGTCCTGTTGTTTTGTCTACTGTGAAGATAACTTTGCTTTTCGCTTTTGTATTTTGCTTGCTGCGATTGACTGCTCTGCGATCGAACCAATCAAGTAATAATTCTACTCGTCCAGCGTCTCATTTACTTCTTCTGTATAATAATGGATTTTTGTTTTCCAGTTCTTCACTAGTTCATATATTCAACTTGCTCTCTTTCTTTGCTTCGTATTATGTTTAATTCACTGTGTGAGGGGCTTTGCTGTAGGATTTACTATTTGTTCTTCACCTTAATTTGAAGTTTGTGTATGTGTAAAGCCAACACATATGGGTGTTTTTTTTATTGTTGCTATTTTTCTGCATTCGCTAACATGTGTATGCGGTTTCGCGGTTTGTGTGTTGTCAGTTTACTGTTGCTCTTTTGGCCTGTCCTGTTCCGATATCAGTAGAATACGTTCCACCGCTTTCGACCACCAAAACCCCCTTTCGTGTTTCACCATTTTTAATCCATTTTCTCCTGTTTTCTTTAGTTAGTTTTTTGCGCTTACGTGCTCATGTCACTTGCCCATGCACACCGTTCGTATTACGTTGCTTGTACATAATGCATCGTACTGTTCGTCCGCTTCGACTTGCAGCCGGTAGCAAATTTTGTTTTTGTTTTCGCTTCTTTTTGTGTGACTTTCAGTTCTCTCCCTAGCAATAACCGTAGCTACTAAATAACATGTAAATGGCAAATCTATACACAAACTCAGTGTTGCTCTTTCCTTCGTCTCTTTTTTTTTAATAATAAATAAATACCTCTCGCACCGGAAGCAGTACCCAGAACGGTGGCAGAGCGGGGCTATAAACGTTGTGCACTGCGCCGTCCGGGCCACGCAGGGCGCTTTCTAACCCCGTTGTCTTACTAAAAAAAGCTTAAAGCCAAACGGGGTAGGAGAAAAAAAGGTCTGGTTTGAAACGATTGTTTCTGTGTGTTTTTTTTTGGCGATACTGTCCCAATAACTTAACTAAATATACACCGTCGCCGACTAGCACGTGGAAAACCGTGTGTGCAGCTCTAAGCAGCTTCGAAGAGGTGTGCTCTCTTGTTTGGAAGTGGCAAAACGCTTAACATAAACGTAAGAAAAATATACAATTGACAGCAACAGGGGGAGGGAGGGGTAGCAATACACAAAAAAGTACACGGTATTTCACCAATTCGCGCGAAGGTGAGACCCTATACGGAACCGATCGCGCACTACGCACTAATTACTAAAACGCTTACGCTTAGATGCTTGCAACATAATAAAAGAGAACCATTGCCCGGACCCGAAAATACGGATCGCCGATGCTACTTTTTTACAAATACACGGTACACGGACCATCGCTTAAACTAAATTCGCTCGACCGACCGCTCGAGATCGCTTACAAACGAGTAAAATAATCCCGAAAAGGAAAGGAAACGAAAGGACATCATCAACGCGCTTACACTTATTGAACGAAGTTCGTCGTGCTGGTTTTATCGAGGTATTATTAGCACAAAAAAAAAAAAACAAAACACTTTCTCTTTCACACCTTTCTCCTATCGTGTACTCTAGTATTTTTTTTTTCGAAAGCACAGCCAAAATAAAATTAAACCTTTTTCCTTCTTTCGCTTCTTACACTCCTTTCTAACCGTCGTTGCGGCCTCGACCGCGTTATGATAAGGAGGGATATACTGGATGCTGCATTTTGATGGTTTTTTTTGTTTAATGTTGCTTTATTCCCGCTGTTGCCTTGCGTTCCTCTAAGCAAAGTGTGTGTGTGTGTGTATGTATGTGTGAAGGTTTATGGGTTCAGTCAGCATCATGTAACACAATTTTGTGTTTCATCGTATTGTGTTGTACACGATTGTGGTTTTCTCCTTTTCCGCTAATTGGAGTCGTTTTACGATCGAGTTTCGATCCCCTCTTGGGTTCTCAGTTTGGGTGGTTCTTATCGTTCTTCTTCCTTGAGGGTGTCACTTTTGCTACAGTTTGATTCTCTTGCTTGCTCTGCTTACCGTTTGATACACCCCCACCTCATCCTTTTTGGATGTGTATGTATAGCTTGGTTGATTTCCTTTACGCGCTACGGTACGTATTATTTCTTGTAATGGGGGTTTTCTTCTCTATGCTCCCGTTGCAGGACATGCGTGTGTGGTTATTTTGTGATTTCAGAGAGTGTGTCGCTTTGCCTAATGCTGTATGCGTTTGCGTTTCTTTCGCTCCATTCGCATTCCGTGGATCAGTGTGTTTATACAAATATGTACGTCGCGTCGCTTCCGTGTTTGCATTCGCATTCTTTCGCCGTTTATATCTTTTTGTTTCATTATTTAAAAATGTTCTACAGAGTTTTTGTCTGCTTTATGCATAAATTGTATTTGCTTCCGAACGGCTCGTAGACACTACTTTGGCTAATATAAATACGGTTTTCTCTCGCTTTGTTCCACGGTTGTGTGTGATTTTCTACCGTATTCGGCTTGTTTCTGCTTACCAAGCAAGATTTCTACACACAGCAGGCGATAGTTTCGCGAAAGAAAAACTACTTTTATTGTGATTTTGTTGCTGCTCATTGAGAATGAGCGCACTACACGAAGACGGACAAAGATCAGAAACCGGAAATAGAGGTGGATAGTGTAGAGGGCGCATTATATATGAACGTAAAAACATGCACACACGCGATGATGCAACGAGCAAAAAACGGCGGACATAGAGTTAGAAAGAGAAGGGAAGGGCAGAGACGGACAGTTTAGAGCGGAAGGTTTCGGTCTGCTGCAATGAATCGTCCATCCGCCCACCTCTCAAAATGTGTGTTTAAAAGCCAGCATTATAGCGCTCTTTACACCTTGCGTACGCACGCAACGTTGTGTTTGCTTTGAGACTATTAAATTCGTGTACGATCCATCAAAACCGCTGTTTGCTCTAGTAGCTATCGTTTACGTTTGGTTGAGATTTAAATGGTTTTGCACATTTGCGCCGACAGTTTTGTTATCATGTTTTTGACGTTTTTTTTCTTCTTTGTTTATATCTGCTCGCTCTTCGTTTTACTCCTTTTTACATGTATTTAAGTGTAGAAAAATAGTATGGCTAAGGTTTAACGGTGCTGTTTTCTCTTTTGTTTTTGTTGTTGTTGTTGTTATGCTATGTATAGTTGATGTTATTTAGTTGCTGCTCGCTACACATGAATCATTTTGATTTTCAATGTTATCTGTCTATTGTTCGTGTTTTTAACGCAGTTTTAATTTTCTTCTACAAAGGTTTTCACGTGCCACGAGAGAGAGGTAAAAGGAGAAAGTTTACACTTGAAAAATGTTACACTATTTCATCTAAATCACAAAGAAATACTTCAAAATGATCAATAAGCATAACAATAGTAAAAAGGATTTTAACACAAAACAGAAACTGACAATAATTACCGATGGAACGCAAATGAAAATTGTTCCCGGTGCCAGGAAAACACTTGCATTTTGACATCTATTCACACTAATGTGTAGTTGCTTTCTCTTTCCCTCTCTCCGCACAACTCAAAACCGTTTTATGTATCGTTTTCGTCTTTACTATTTGTTCTATTATTATATCGTGGTCTTACTACACACCTTTCATCTCCGCACTGTGGTTTTGAGTATGAGATTGTGAGTGTGAAAGATTTCATTTTCCTATAAGTGTTTGTTTTTCTTGTTTAAAGCATACATTCTAATTTGTACTTCGTTTCGCAATCAGGAGTCTAGAAAGTGAATCTTTTTTTTTCTTTTGACGATGGTTGATCGTACATGTATATATATTCTATATATTTATTTATTGTAGTTTATTTTGTTATATGCATTTATATTTCATTTACGAGTGAACGTATGTGTATTCGCACATTCGCGTATTTAAATGTGTTGTTGTTGGTGGTGGAGTGGAGTTAATGTTGGGTGCAAAGATTGTGTAAGTATTTGGTTGTGCGATTCCATTGCACTGAAATCCATATTCCTTATGTCACTAGATTGCTTTGTTGTCGGTTTGTGTTCGGTCTCGTTTCTCGTCCCGCGATCAAAAGACCAACGAGAAAGAGAGAGAATGAGAGAGAGAGAGAGAGAGAGAGAGAGAGGGGGGGGGGAGGGAGAAAGAGGACACGCAAACGGAAAGAGCCATCCTGTCGTACAACACATGAAACCACCGCATTGTGCAAGGGGCACAAGCGTGTCCACCTTCTTTCGCGAAATAAAAGAATCCGTCAACAACGAGGAACACCAAACACAAATACAGACAGAGAACAAGATACAGAAAACAAGAGCGCGAAGCAATCGATACATTCAACCAAAGGAACCCATGCAAACGCCACCAATCCTTCAACGTTCAGATCAGCGCTGCGAATATAATCAACAATATTGTTTTTCGCGTCTTTTCAAACTTCTCGACAGTATCCTCATAAAAGGCAGACAATTTTGCATCCGTTAGTGTTAGTGGTTGGTAAGTGGCTTTAGATCTATCCAACCCATCAGAGCGCTCGTGTTTTAGCGTATGGGAGAACCGAATGTGCGAAATACAGACCGAAATGGGAACGAATCACTCGACAAACGCCTCCAACTGACTGCTGAATGATACTCGAAAGGAAAATAACGAACATTACACCATTAAACGCCTAGCTACGGATAGCTTGAGCGTTTTTTTTTCTCCAATGAAAAGTTTTTACTTTTTTCTCTACTTATTTATTTTAACGTTTTGCTTGACTTGAAGACGAGTTTTTGTTGTGTGTACCACACGCTAATTAATTAAGTTGATTTACGAACTGGCAGTTGTAGTCGGGAGCAAATGAGTGCATTTTTGCGTACTCTGATAATTGAAATTTACGCTATGAATGAAAGCTTTGCACTACGTAACATTAAATCGACAAACGCGCACGCACAAAACTGTGATAAAATGCAGCGAGGGGGCGAAGGGTGCTTGTAGTTTGGGGTGATGATTTGTCCTCTGCTGATTGTTGTATGCGTTTCCCCGCCTTGCGTGCCCTATACTCTCTAAGAAGCGCTCCCGTCGGACTGTTTGGTTTCCTAAATGTAATTTTTACAAACTTATTTTTACGAACGACATTTAGTGTGTGTAAGCTTAATTCGACTTCGATTCGATCGCGCACGGCAAAGGAGCAGAAAAGGAAGCTTTAAAAGCTAGAAAGGAATTTTATCCCAGAACCTTGTTTTCAATCTCTCACTCTTTCTTTCTCTTTGTTTGTATCTCTCAATTTTCCATTACAACTTTTTATCTCTCACCAACGATATAAGTTAGGGATTACAACAATGCACTTGCCAAGAGAATGAAAGAAATTGTGTCATCAACTGTAAAGGCAAAGGCCTGGGCACACACCATTCCGGCATCTAAGTATGCATCTTCAAAGATGCATCAAAGATTCTAGTTTGCTCAACTCCATTCCTTATTTCCATGACATTCTAGGTGTTCCTGGAAACGTTATAGTTGCATGGGTTTGGCATAAGGAGTCAGCATTGCAATTGCTTAAACTACTGGATCCCCTCAATGAAATCTCCGAGGAATATGGTTCTAGTCCTTATGGTCCAGCTTTGGAATTGGTTAGCAAGAGCATTAATTCGATCACCCAGAATGCATCTCTTCCATTATCATGGACATCTCAGAGAGACGGATCTCTCGGCAAAGCTTTGCAAATCTATCTCAACTGTTGTGATTATCACCGTGTAAATCGACAGGACTTTTAGATATAAGAGAAAAAGAGAGAGAAAGAAACAAAGAGAGAGAGAATGCGAGAGAAAAATAGTACGTTTAGACCATACATGTTAAAAAATAAAATAATTTAAATATGTACACAGCAACAATCGCTTCCTTTGCGCCAGGTTACACACAGAGCCTACTTCGATTGGAGCGCGCTTGTTAGACAAGGAAATGGATGTATTTTGGTAGAGTCGAAATGTTCACTTGTACTTTTCGAAACGAACAAAAACTAACGTAAGAAAACAGCAACTAAAGGTAGGCGAACATTAAAAAATACAAAAACAAAAACTGGCACGAAATGTTCGTTCGTTTTTCTTCGCCCCCGTCCTGCCTTCCCCCTTACGCTTCATGTGTCAACAGCGCCAGTGTCGCTCGGAAGAGAATGGTTTGATTTGCCGCGCACACAGGACAGAAATTTGTGGGTGCATAATGGGTTTCCACCGTTATACAAGTGTTTCGTTTTTAGGAGGATGGAGGTTTTGGGCATTATTTACAAAAGAGATCGCTCCCGGATTGAACGATCCCACAAAACGTACGCACAGCTTAGTGTGTTGAACTATCTCCGCCAATAAGGGGGTCTTAAACTTTTACAGATGCAGATGTTGCGGTTATTTTTTGCTGTGTTTTTGCACACATGTTTCGTTTATCGTTAGGGTTTAACTTGAAGCGTTTGTTTTTTTAAAACAGGATTCTTAACATACGTTGGTACACTATCCCACTCCCTTGGACGTGCGCGCTCTCTCTCTCTCCTTCTCTCTGATTTACGTGTTCTTAAATTTATTTTGGGTATTTATCTCTCTTTCGCTTTGTTTGTCGTTTTATAGAGTAGTAGCTTTTATACGGCGTTAAGGGTTTACTTACATTTAACTACTACTGCCTCTGCTGTTGCGCGTGCTTGTGCTATACCGTGAATTTTTCCCGGTTCTTCTGTTCTTCTGCATTCGAGCGGTTGCGTTTGCCACCCCCGCTTTCCAAAGCACATATTCGCGTACACTACTGCTAGTAGTAGATCGAACTCTAAATCAAATTCTTGGCGAATAATTCTTATAATTTATATCTTTACAAAGTGTTTCTCACACTTCTGACATCTTCCATTTTGCGGGCGCTCGTGCGCCTTCGTTTCGATTTGTGTTTGTTTTTTGCTTGGTTCACGTTTCGGGTCTTCGATACTAGGTATTTAAAACCACTTAGTGGTTAATAAAAGGAAATTATAGTTACTATACGCTGCCGCTGCTGTTGTTACTACTTCTGCTTAAATTCCTACACAACGAACAGCTACACAGAACACAGAAAAAAAAAACAAAATAGGGAAGCAGAATAATGTGTCTCAATAATTAATCTCACCGGTCACACACACTTGTAATAATAATGCCGCCTTTGCCTGTTCTCTTCTTATTATACTACAAATCGGTTTTGTAGCTTCTGCTCATGTCATGTTGGTGCCCAGCTTGCTGTCAAGCGTCTGTAGCACCACCTTCCCACACCATCGTTTCATTCTGTGTGTTCGTTGTTGGTTTTGTCGACAAAGAGTGGTTTGTGCGCGTACGTACGTAGTAGTGATTCGCCACAACTAATCGTGTAATCTCGCCGCATTTTAGTGACCGCGTTGCGTTGTGTCGTCGTAAAGTAGAGTGTTCTTGCGGGGTTTATCGAAAGGGTATGCTCCGTATCGGATCATTCATCCTGCCCCTCCTTCCCGCTTCGAGAGTGGTTTTTGTTTTATCTCGATCTCTATCATTAATATACACAAATATACATAAATAATTTAGGTGGGAACGAAACGAATACCGAATTATTACACATTACTACTTTGATTTTGGCATGGACAAAACAAAACGACCACTAGCGGCAAACTCGACCCGGCACGCCGCGTTTGTTGCTTTCCTGTGGGCTATAACTCGGTTCCATAGTGTATAGAAATGCTTCCAAAACGTTGGTAACGAAACAATGTTTTAACGTGACAATTAAATACACTGCGTTCTACGACAGCAGGCGTTTGCTGGCGCCACCATTGCTAGTTGTATCGATCCGCGGCCACAGTGCGTTCTGCTTCAGCGCCAACGGATTACCAACTATCAGTTGTCACAGGTGCTTTTGGTGGTGCCGCTGGTGGTGCCGCTGCTGCCGCTTCCTCCTTGTGGTTTCGACCGGTTAGGTGAATCATTCTCCTGGTTGCTGGTTGCTGACGACGTCGAAGAACTGCTGCTGCTGTTGCTGTTGCAGCTAGACGTAGTAGTAGCCGCTTTCAGGTTCACCACCGCCGACTTCGCTGTCGTGTCTAGTCCCACGGCGGTGGAGGCGGAATCCGATTCCATCTCCACATCCGGCGTCGTGGATGGGTTCGCCTCTTCCATCACTGCATCTTCCTCATCGTCTTCTTCTGCTTCGGTGCGCTGCTTTTCATCATCCTGCGGCGTAGTAGAGGCCGGCCGCCCATTCCGAGAGGCAGGCCGAGGCGAAACACAACTGGCTGCCGCTTGTTCGACCGATATCGGCGTTGGTCCACCATCGCTGCTGCTGTTGCCGCCCGCTGGGATAACCACCACATTCGGCGATGATGACCGGCCACCGTTCTCCGCCGCCGGCGAGGACGACAATTTGGTAATGCACGGAGAGATGGCACGCCCCCCGTTGTTCACGGCGCTCATGACGGCCGTTATCGTTGTTGGTGATGAGACAGGTACATTGGTGGCACTTGTTGGTGGTTGTTGTTCTGCAGGTGTTGATGGTGGTGGAGGTGCGAGTACCAAACCGCCACCTTCCGCCACACTCCTTGGCGATGGAGTGCTTCGCCGATCCGCCGTCGGGGAGCCGTATACTGCTTTCGCGTTGGCCGTAATTGACACACTGCTGGCGGCGGGAAGAAGCGTCGCGGGCGGAGGCGATGCCAGCATCAGCACCGTCGTTGTTGCTGCCGCCGGCACCGTCACCGGCGCGGAGTCGTCCGGGCTGCGCCTTAACAGCTTCTTCAGCGGCTTCATGATGATCTCAGTTTTTTCCTGGAAGCTGTTCCGTCGCTCGATCAGCTGATGACTGTGGTTGCTGTTGCTACCGTTGCTGACGAGCGAGAGCGGTGAGGGAGGCGTGGAGGATGTGGTGCTCGATTCCCCAACACCCCCGAGCGACTCCCGTACCATGATGTGATGAGGGTGATGCTGTTGCTGTTGATGCTGTTGCACAAGCAGATGCTGATGTTCGCGCAATGACTCGATCTTCAACAACGCCCGATCGAGCTCGTGCTGCAGCTGGTGGACTTGTTGCTGCAGATGGTCATTCTGCCGCTGCATCTCCATCTTGTGCCGTTGCATCTCCATCAGCTGATCATTTTGCCGCTGCATCTCCATCTTGTGCCGCTGCAGCTCCATGAGCTGGTCGTCCTTCGCGCGAATCTCCATCTGCAATCGATGGTGCTCGACGCGACTTTCCTGCAGCAGAACCTTAAAGATGTCTAGTATCTGTTGCTTCGTTTCCGGCACGACATCCTTCAGCACCTCTCCGATCAGTTCCACCGTCGACAGGGCATTGCTGCTGTCCGGTTCGCCCGCCTGACTGTCGTCGTCCGTGTCCGTGGACAGCTCGAACTCCGAGTTGCCCACGAGCGGAAGCCCGTTCCGGTGGATGATCGAGCTCCCCCCACCGGAGGACGGTGCAGAACCGGGATGATGAGATCGGAAGTGGTGGTGGTGATGCTGCTGCTGCTGCTGTTGCAGCACCTGATGATGATGCAGATAAAGCGACTGATGGTGCTCACTGTGGAGCGAAGGAGGCGGTGAGGACATTCGTTGGGAATGATGGCCACCGACGCCGACACCACCACCAAGCTGCTGCTGCTGCTGTTGCAGTATATGGCCTTGAGGAGAATGGCGCACGGAGGGTGTGCGCGAGCTCAATGGTGGACTGATCGATTCCTTGATCAGCACCAGTTTTGGCTTTGGGTCACCACCCTGTTCCCGTGCCTCGGAAACGCGTACGCCACCACCGTTCATGTTCACCACGATCGGTGTTGTCACCACCGGCAGCGGAGACGTCGAGGAGGTGATCTCGTTCGAACCGGACGAACCCGTCGAATGTTGCACGTCGTGCGGAACAGGGCTGTTGCTGTTGCTGTGCCCGTCACCGCCGTACGTGGCCATCGACGAAACTTGATGATGATGATGCTGCTGTTGCTTGGCGATGATCGTACTGATCGGGATCGCACCGGATGATGGTGGTGGCGGAGGCGAGCCGGGAATGTGTGCCGTGGACGGTGGACCCGGCGATCGGCTGTTGTCTCCGGCCCGTGACACCGTCGTCGGTGGCGTACCGGGACGTTCCTGTTTGATCTGTACATCACACTTGATCACGGAGCTGGTCCCGTGACCGGATGTTGCCGGTGGTGTCGCCGGGCTTTCCTGCTTGATCTGCACCACCTCGCACTTGATGACGGAACGATCCTTCGCGTCGTAGTCACGCCGTGACGACGGGTCCTTGCCGCAGAGGATGGACTTGCGGGGTACCAGCGCCACGTTCGGTTGGTACGAGCGCTCGAACTTGTCCGTCTCCGACATCGGGACAACGTTTTCGGGGTTTTGGAGTAGCGGCGGTTCCTGGCTCAGCGTGAGGATACTGCCACCGGGCGACGTCGCCCGGATCGTACCGTTCAGGATCGTGGTCGTCGGTGCACCGTTCGCGTACTGGCCACCACCGATCTGCTGCAGGAGCAGGGCCTGCTGCTGCTGTGCATACTTTTGCGCCTTCTGCTGCGCGGTCCAGGGTCGGAACGCTGCACTCGTCGGTTGATGCTGCTGATGGTGCTGCAGATGATGCTGTTGCTGTTGCACGAGCAGCTGTTGCTGCTGATGTTGCTGCACGGCATAGTGCTGTTGCCGGCTGGTGGCATTGCCGCCACCGCTGCTACTGTTGCTGCATTGGTATATCGATGCAAACTCGTTCATAAGCTTTGGTTTCTTCAGTGGAATGTCCAGTGGTTCCGGTTTTATGGCGAGCGAACCGCCATCTTCAAAGGCCACCTAAAACGAAGTAAAAACACGATGCGTTAGAAGATGAGTATCGTTAAGGTTGCCGCAACAGATAACTCTAAACACCTAACTAATTCTTTTCACCAAACCGTCACGTCGAATTAGTGCTCATTCCTCTGTACCATTTCTTTTTTTCCCGTGACGAATCCTTTTAAACCATGCGAAAAGGAAAAAAAAAAAACAATTCATCGCCACGAATTGGAGAAAAGAAAACTTCACGTTCTCATCTCCCCACCGCCCATAGATGGTGTTTTCAGGTTGCGATTGAATGCAGTTGTGCTCATCCACCGGGGGACGCATACCACGCCGTTATCCGGCTAAGGGAAAAGACATTTCATAAATTAAGTTATCACAAACCGTGCAGGTAAGGGCGCTGGCTTTCGTTTGCTCTCGTGCGGACATTCCTGCGTCCGGTTGCACTTGTCAACTATGCTGCTATGCTGTCATGAAGGCAGGCAGGCAGGCGGGTTGGCAGAGACAGCATCAGGTGGAGGTTAATTCGAGCAAGAAGCGTAAGAAAAGAACACAGTAGTTCCCACTGCTTCGACGAAGTTCGACGAGGGAAAACCAATCCCATTCCAATGTCAGCACCATCGCCACACTGTCTCATCCGGCTAGGAAAGTACAATCCCTAACCCTTCTCCCACTAAAACCTCGCCCCGGGTCCTTCTCATTCGCGATGCACATTCATTTTCTTCTCTCTCGAAATGGAAACGCGACTATTCCATCGATCAAACCCAACCCCGCAAGAGGAGAAGCAGAAGAAGCGCACTCGCAACTTCTTGCATTTGCTTTAAATTCATCGCCCGTTCGTTGCCGTCGTCGTCGTTGTCGCGCCGGTGGCATTCTTTTCCGTGCTCTCCGGTGCGTTGTTTTCCGCACACCCGGCACAATGGGTTCTTTCCTTGTTGGTGAAATAATTGTATTGCTTGCTGCGTGAGGATTACCCAGTTCCGATGGGACTGCATTGCCGGGAATGCCGTTCATGCCCGCGGGCGAGCATCATCTGATCGTTTTGCAGCGAGACTAGACTTTTTGAAGACGAGTGTGAGTTTACTCTTTGTTCCTTTCTATGATTGGATGCAATGTTCGACAATTCTTCGACCATTTTCACTATTGGGCAAACGGGTTGGTTCTCATAAAAGGAGAAAAAAGTCGTTCCAAAAACTTTTATTCCCCAAAAACGAATCATTTTCACTACAATCGACTTGTTGATGACAGCATCCGTGGGTCGGACTCTTATTATGGAAGAGCTGAAAAGTCTAAAATGATTTATCTCAAGTAAGGAAGAGTCAAATTCTTAAAAAAAAACAATTACTCTAATTGGTACATTGAATAAATGTATTTCCAAAAGCAAGTTGGTCTCCAAAAGATAACTTAAACAAATCTTTATAAGATGCGAACCAATTTCAACAACAATATCGAAGTAATCAATAATGAAAAAATAAAACAGATATAACTCTTAGAGAGAGCAAAGTCAGTACAACGCTTTTTGTTACTGTAAACATGATTACTTCAGATAAATCACTACTCCACACTCTTGGCTACTCGGATCTCCTAATACTTGCTTGATAATTAAAACAACCTGCAGGTTCTACTATTTTGCCAGCGGATAGTCAGTTCCCTCCTACTTGCTCTGCCCTTGTCATCAAACTCCACCACTTGATTTTGTGCGGATAATCCGCACTTGAAATATGTTTACGTTACGTGCAGACGCAGCGGACGAACGGAACAACGCAAAAAAGAAACCCTTCATCATGAGTTCGCCGCAATAAGATGTCCTAGCGGGTTGCAACGGTGCGTCTTAAATCGTGTCGACGTCGTTCGACGCTGCCAACATCGCCACCTCGCGCGATCGTATCTAAAGTGTTTTCACCTCCGGTGCAAATCATCGCCAGCGCATGAATCGTACAAGTAACTGTTTAACCGTTCACTTAACCCCAACACGACTTCGTATTAAATCGACATACCGTCGCAAAACCTTCCGCGCTTATCTGCGTCCACCGGCGACCAGTTTGGCCCAGTTTCAGTCCAATCTGGGTGGCTGGATAAGCTGTGAAACATATTTTAAAAAACGCTCGTAAAATCGGCTGGTGGAAATCGTAAATGCAACACCTCGTTAACATCCGATGCGATATTGCGGTAGCAGCACCGTGAGCGGAAAGGGAAAGGCTGCTTTCGACGCCAGAATTAAGTGTCTTTCAATCCGCCGTCGTGTGTTATGCGAGCGAAGATGGACGGGAGAAATATTAATCCGACATACTTTGTAATAATACACTGTAAGTTAAACATTTTACGATTGGATTATATTCTCCGTTAAGAGAAGAAATTAAAATTAAAATTAATTACTACAACACTTTGCATTCTAACGAAGATAGCCGAGCGGAGAAGAGCCTTGTTCGAATTTAATTTTCTTAATCAATTGAAAATAAAACACAGTAAACACATCCGATGCCGGCCGCTCAGCTCACATCAACATTGTATTCAACGTTCGACTTCGATCGTCTCAAAGACTAAGCGTTGAGTTAAAACATACTGTTCGCTTGTCCGGTACACAAGCTCTAAATGAGCTGCAAACCGCGCCTCCAGCGATCTTCCCGAGCGTATGATGATTTTCTCATCGCTTCGGTGCGGCTGCTGCAAGGCTAGCGGGTGACACAGAACACCACAAAAAGCGCCCCATCGAGAGTCTCCCCGGTCTCCCCAGGCCTTCCGTCTCCACCACTTGCAGAAACAAACAAACGCGCAAATTAACACGCGATAGCCAGCATAATTAATGTTAGAGACAACATGGCAAACGGGGCAAATGGGGTTTGCCCAATGGCGGACGCTGCTGCATAAACCGTCGTCTTAAGCCGTGGAATCGACGATGAAATCGATCGCTGCTGCCTTCGACCTCTCGCTGTTTGCATACATTGTTGCACCGGCACCGGCACCGGCAGCATCAACATCATTCCGACCAACTCGCACAATCACCGAACGAGACGCTCGAAGTAAGCCAACGATTATGTTAAGGAACCATCTACGTGTCGTACACACATCAGGCTCCGCTTCCTCCATTCGTCTTTTCTTCGTGGATCGGGGTTCACGTGTGGAAGCATTTGATGCAACCGTCAGCTGGTGTTCTCCCATCTGGAGGAGCTTCCTTTGTGTGCGGCGAGGGCCTCGTTTGGTGTGGTTTGTTTCTGGCGTCCCGAAAAAAGTGGTTCCTTTTCGCCCTGCTCTACGCGCTACGTACGTGGTTCGCTAAATAAATTACCACATCCTCTTTCGAACGTGAGCTCGCCGATAGGACGGAGAAGAGAAACATATTTTTTTATGCATCCAATCCATGCAGAAAACCGATGGAAATATGTGCGGTTCTTATAGCAAGCTCAGAAAGAAGAAGTTGGTCGATTGAATAAAAAGTACACGGAACATAGGAAACAAAATGTTTATTTTCGGAACAAATGTGTACAAGAAAAGATTTTGGACAGTTTCAAATAATATTGGAATATTCTTTATTTATGAAAAATAAATTTAACACCGACACCGACAGGATCAGACACACGGCAAATTGCTCTCCAAAGTGCCATTTCGACCACCAATCGGTCAAAGTGTGCGGTAAGCTTCGCTAAAAAAACTTCATCTCACGCTGCTCCAAAGCCAACAGCATCGTGCCTACTACCGCTACCAGTATTACGCCTTGCTTCCTTTGCTCAAGCATCCACCAGCGCTAGTTGGAAAAGTCTGCGGCCAACCACAATTCTTTCCTGGGCGAGGATAATTTGTGTAGCGAACATACGTCGGGGCAAAAAATATATACACTCCACACACCGTGAAAAACATCAACACGAAACACAGGGACAGAGTGCACATGCCACGGCGACGTCGTCCGGGGAAGGTTTTTTGCTGTCGGCATGCTTGTCCCGCGACCCGAATGTCTTTCCGTTTGGGGCTCTTCCCGGGGAATTCCGGCTCGAGAAAGGGGATATGATGGAGGAAGCGGCAAGCGCCAGATCACCACTGTTCGCCGCAGCGGGGCTATGCTATTCGATATCTACTAAATCTTTCTAATTAGAACCGCGTCGGACGGTTAATTTATCACCTTAATAGGAACTGCACGACACAACGGCCGGCGTCTCGCTGGCGGACGGTGGATGGGGGGTAGAGGTTTGTTGGATGGCGTGCTGCCACATGCACACACACGCACACGACAGTTTGTATGTCCTCAAAAACTTGCTCGTGTGCGCTGGTGGCACGGGCGAAGGCGAAGAAAAATGGCATGAGCTGGTGGCTCCGCAGCCGCAGCCAGCCACGGGCCGCGAATGGTGGCGATTTTAGCGCAGTGGCGGTCTCGTATTAGACGATGTTGGCGAGGAGCGAATTTACAGCCTTTGCGGTCGAGTGAACATTATGGGTGCATTCTGGCCAGTTTGCTGAGAGCCCGGGCGCACGTCCGTGATCGAGTTATCTCGTAATTAGAGACCGAGCGAATAAGCTTCGATCGATAATGAAGATGCTGGTGGCGATGGTGGTGGTGGTGACGTGCCGGGATATTTGTTTCGTGGGGCAGCCTTCACTGCGCTGCAACAAAGTAACCTACCCGGTCGTACTGGAGCGGCCAGAGGCGAACTCTAGTGAACTGCAAGGTTTAACGCCCTCTTCCAGGGCAAAAATACGCTTTAAGATGATTCTTTTATTTAATCTCAAAGCTCTAAGAGCTCCAAACAATGATTCATCTGCAACTAATTTAGCAAACTTTGTCCAAAAAGGTTCCCGCAAAAAGCCCCACCCCGTTACGCCACGTAATTAAGGGTTCCACTAAGCCATTCTTCAGCCCGGGTGCAACAGGAAATGCATTAATGCAAATCCCATACACTGCATTTCGCGTATCAGCCAGCTAAGATTCCACTAAATCAATTAACGTAATCCCATTTGAATTGATCACAACCAGCCAGGCGCTTTATTTGCTTCGACGGCAGATTATGGGGCGCACCGAGAGGCAATCGTGCGTGATGTGAGGATTCTAACATCAAGGGGGAGCTCACACACAGTTGATGTTTAATCTCTAGCGAGGGGGGATAGATATAGGAAAAGAATAATGACCCATCTTGCTGTCACAACATTAGGGGGACGCTTCTCTCCAATCCTACGGTATTGAAGATTTAGAGAGTTCGAATAGATCCGTTAGGGTAGGCTGATTTTGCTAACATAATCTGTGCAAAGTGGTATCCATGATTTAATATGAAAATCGTTTTGAGAACGCATGTAATCTGATGTCGTTTATTTTGTATTGATAGACAACCTGACAATCGTCTAGTCACTGAATAGACTAGTGTACTAATGCAAGGTTTTATAAGCAAAAACTCGTGGGTTCAAATTTTGACTCGATAGGATAAGCCAAGCTGTAGATTCCATAAACAAAAAAGGTTATATCAGATTTAAACTTTAAAAAACGAAATCTAACCAACATGAGGGACTTGCTTTATCTCCTTCACTTTGTAATTCGCCATGTAAATCATCATTCTATAGTGTCCGTCCAAAGAGTATGCGTAGCACTAAACAGCCAAAAATTGACTTGCTGTACATTTTCCACCGATTGAGCGCACAGCAAATTTGGCTTCCACTCACAACTGAGTTTATGCCGTTTCCCGGGCGAAACAACCGACATATCCGGGCGGAGGAGGTGGTGTTTTGAGCGCGCAAATATTTTCGTTTCATTTTTCCACCATTACATCTTTTCCTGCGCCGGCGAACGAGTACCGCAAGGTGTCCGCCGTCTGCGATCGTGCTGGTGACGGCGACCGACCACTAGGCGAGTGTAAAAATAAAAAGGAAAAGGCAAACGCAGCACGCTCTGGCGTAAATTAACAGCGATCTCTGATGCATTTACACAAACTCAATGCCGCCATCGGACACTGTCCGTTCATCTTAGCCTGCCGCACATCCCCTGGGCTGCTTGTCTGGTCAGTTTTCCTTTTCCCGTGTGCGAGGAAGTGCGGATCATCATCGTTTGCGTCGAGCAACGGCGAAAGGTTCGAACCGCGGGAACGTGGTGTGGTAACGTCTTCAATCAACGCCACACATCTTCTAGCGCGACCGGTTTTCCGGCCTGCGTCTCATCATAATGGTCGGTTCGTGGAAGTCCTGGTGATAATTTGTGTATCTCATAAAGCTTCCCCAGCGCCCAATACGCGCTGCTCACGTCGCGATCCGCGGATGATCCGATGCTCACCTGGTGAGCGGCTGGGAATAGGGATGAACCTTTTTTCAATCTCTTCACGTCATTCGCAGCCCGATCCTGTCACACTTCCGTAGCAATTATAGCCTCATCGATCCGTTCCCTCATGCCCACTATGCCGCACCGATTTTCCTATTCCTGATCCCTGAAATAAACTGCTCCCGACTGCTCCTCGAGCCGTTATAGATCAAGATCCAATTATGATCGTGTGCGCCTCCATTCGACAAGAGCACAACGCGCTCGCAGCATTCGTTCCACGCTTTTTTCCGCTAACGGCAACCGTTGCAGACTTGGCAGGTGATGGGAAATTGTAGTTCACGATTGGTGCTTGCTGCTTGCTAATGCTGCTGGTGATTTTGCAGTAAAATTCTATTAACGCTTTCCGTTAGAAATGACCGATGCATCCAGCAGAAGACTAACGATGCCTCTTACACGAATGGACGTCGATGGATTTGCCTCTTCTTGCATCTTTCAATAGAAACTGATTATCAATGGAAAATTTTCAACCCCTAGCGCATTTGTCTTTCATGAGCGAGCGATTATGTGTTTTATATTATCTTTACACATCGTTCTTGAATAGATCTTTGCAGGGCGATTGCAAACACTAAGGGTGAAAATTACAAAATTTGCTTTACGACATTTCAAATCTTGAAAAGGAATGATATTGAAAAAAAGTTGATAGTAAGTTCCGCACACAGATTAATATAATTAAAATTATAATTGAGCTTAATTTCAAAATATTTTTTTTACATTTCAATACGAAAACTAATCCGTAAGTCCATCAAGAAAGACCTACCGATCATCAAACAGAACCAAATTGCAAACTTCCCTTTCCTGAATCTAATTAATCTCTCTCCAAAGTGTTGAATTTTCAACCCTAACCATCCATCCCTTTACAATGTAAAGTAAGAAACTCAAACTGCGTCACCACGACCATCTCTGCCATCTCGACACGCTCTTCTCCTCGCGATATCGCATGCTAGATGACTGGTTCAAAATTGATGACTCCTTAAACTACCCCTTGATCCGGTGGTGGTAACGAAACGCGGCACCGTCTGCTCCAACCGACCCGGTGTCACGCCGGGATCAAAGACATTTTTTAGCACGTGCATCTTGAAAATATTACATCGTTGGCTTTTTCGTTTCCCCTTCCCTTCCAGCCGGATTGCGAAAAGACGAACCCGGGAAGTTCCTCACCGCTTTCCTCTTTCGCACCAATCTTAATTTATGTCCTCGTCGCTCGGGTGCGCTCGCGCGGCGAGTGGTGGCGGCGACGGTTCCATCAATACGGCGCAATTTGTGTATTTTAGCTTGCCGCGGCAGCAAACCCACCGCTCACGACGTGCGCTAATGTTTATGATGTGTGCATGAGCATGAATGCGGCGTGATTTTTTCGCTCATTCCGCACTATGCTATCCCAGATGCCGGCGTAATTCGCATCGTACTGGTTTGGTCGGTGGCCGTCTGTTGAAAAGTGTCGGATTTTGGTGCCTTTTCCTTCCCGGATGGAAGGGGGTTTTTACCTCTTCGCCGCTATTATACATTATTGCGCGCACATAGAACGTAGTCCCGCCGTGTGCGCCGTGTTCGATAAAACGCGCGACGGCCGCGTCCGTGTGTCCATTGGCGGCGGAAGCAGCTGCAAAAAACAATCGTCTTTTTCCATACAGCCGGCTTCATGATGCGGGCCCTAGTTGTGAGAGATTGTGAGGTCTTTATTTATGTTCGTCGTGACATTTGAAAGAATGTAACACATTACGCTGGCGCGGCGCTCGCTCTCTGCCGCACAGTGTGATCCCGTTGTCCCACTGTTGGATCCTCGCCTTATCCCGCCTTTACGAGTAAGAGAGTAAAGAAACCTCAATTAAAATATTGACACACACGCACGGTCGCCAGAGCGTGTGTTCCTAGACCGCATTAGCATAAGCAGCGATCAAAACCGAAAAAGGAACGAACGAAAAGAGCAGCACCCTCCCTGTCGCTGGGTGAGCGTTTTTTTTCCGATCCAAACGAAGATTTATTTTCCCAAAGTAGCCGCCGGGTTTAGGGGTGAGAGTGAGATTTCAGCAGTGTATCCAAAGTGTTTTGCGCAACCCGGGCCCGCTAACAACTGAAACGTCAAAAATGCGCAACTGATACATTAAGCAAACGCGCAAACATTGATTGTTCCGCGGGGATTCTGGCGTGTTTCGTGCAGAGGAAGCAAATCAAAAACGATCTCTCCCTTTTCGTCGTCAACGTTCGGGAAGCTCGTACGCTCCAGCCACGCACTTCATCGACGCGAATCATTTTGCCGGCCGAGCCCGAGCAGCCGACCGAAATACGATACTTTTCAAGGTCCACGCACATAATTCGGGTTGACTTTTTGGGGTTTTTTCCGTGTGCAAGAGCGTATATGGGAGTGTAATGGCAAAAAACCTATATAAAAAACGAAAAAAATATACATAAAAAAACCGCTGCCGTTTTGCTCACGCCACCATCCTCGCTAGCGGAAAAAGAGAGAGAGCCAAAATGAACCTTTCCATTTCAAGCTGGTCTAGGCGTCCATGTAACGGTGAAGCGATCGGAGGGAGGGCTGACGGAAGGAAGCATAAGAACCGCAGCATACATAGTATTTTGAGGGATTAATTTGGGTTCGCGCTCCGACGATTTGGTTGGCATTATTAAGAAATGGTTTCATCGTCTCGTTATGGCACAACAGAAGAAACCAAAGATCCAAGTAGCGCGCGAGTTGAAGCGCACATGTGTGTTTAGTGGTGCGAAATAACATGGACCCAGATTTTTTGCCCGTACGGAAACGAGATCGGCTGCAACACAATGTTATAGGAAACATTTTTTCGTACAGGAAAATGGTTATGGAGATATTAAAATATTTATCTTCTTTTTACTCTTCTGATAGTTTTGTAATCATGTGTTAAAATCGTTACTCTTTGTTACTCTTTGTTAGAAGAAAAATGGACGATCCCGACGTGATATTGATATCGACTATTGATACATGAACCCTATAGTTATTATACTGTTTGTTTCCATAAAAAATTAATATGTTATTATATGTATAATCAGTACATAAAATGGTACATTAAAATCGACTGTCCTTAATCTCACCAACACTGATCGCTCTTCTTGTCCATACGAATTACCGGAAAGCAATTCATTTACCTGCAATGAGATGAAAGAAAAACCAGCTTTAGTAACTTGATCTAACATCTAGAAGTCATTTTTATTAATGAAAAATAACGTAAACCACACACACCGTCGTTATCTCTCGATTATCTCATTATCTCGCCATCAAAGAATAGCAAACACCACATGGAGAAGGATAAACCCTGAAGGAGGTGATCGTATGTCCGCAGATCTGTACCATCGCGATGTTCTCATTTCCTTGCCCATAAGCGTGTTCCCACCGAGATGCACATATTTTAATCTAAAAACCTGTCGACGCCAGCATTATGAGCTTCATATGCGCGTTCGTATGCGTTCGCGTAGGCTATGGGGTAATGGAGTGTTTGTTTTTTTTTTTTGCGTGTGTACATTTACAGTGGTCTTTCCTGCTTAGCGTTTACCTCGGCGCGTTTGGAAAAATCTAGCTGCGGCAGCAATATCAGCATATCACCATGCGCGTACCACCGCAGCATCAGCATAATCACTTCTAACGCGATAAACAAATTGGCCATGAGAAAATAAATCAACGCCTACCGGAAATCGCTGCACCCGAACGCAGGAGAGAGGAGCAAGAGGGGGCGCGCGCTGCACCGCTTACTTCTGCTTCCTCTGCACAACTGCAATTTTTAGTTGGTGCTGCAAATTTCCTCTCACAAAAGGGGGCAATCAGCCGTCAGCCGTTTGTTCCGCTAGCAACGCGTTGCGGCGGAGATGATTTAGCGATGCTTTTTGCCGACGAAGCGGTTATGTGTGTGTGTGTACTGTGGGGCTGTGGCTGGTGCATCGGAACTACATCCTCAGGAAGACATTTTTCCATCTTTAATTCGTTTCCTCGTCCGTGGTCGCCGTGGTGACGGTGAGTGTGCCGGCACCTTCAATCGATGGCTATCCACAAGACGGCCCTCGGACGGACGAGCGGATGGAAAACTGATCTACGCGGTTGCTGTTCTGATTATGACGCTGAGAGAGCAGTTTTTTTTATAATCACTTTGCAGCGATGCTGAATTGCCTTTTACTCTTGTCGAATAGACGGGGGTAAGGAGTGTGAAGTTGATGATCGTTTCGATCGACCTTCATAAGAGCGATTTCCTTTACAACTCATTTTAAATGTGCGAAGAAACACTTTTAAAATCGTCGGGATAACTTTACTTCAAACACACTTCTTAAATGTTACTAACTATACGTGCTCTAAAAAATACTGCATGTGACATTCATTTTTTCCATAGTCTCTGAACGGAACTGTATGGTGTAGGTTCGTTTGGTACCAGCTGGCGGTAGCTACCACGTCTCTATTCTAACGTCCATCAAAAATCGCTCCTCGGACAGCGGAGACCCTTCCTACGCCTAAGCGGTGCGAATTGTCCAACCTCTGGAGCGCATGCAAATACATGCTAATAACCTTTCGCTACCCCCGGACCGGACCAGAAGCACGCTAGAAACACCACGTCCAGATGCGTCCAAAACGCGACCAGACACGAGCCAGGACTAACGAACTCCGACTTCGGTGTCGTCCTAAACCGGACCTAAAGTATCGACCTTAAGCATCGTTGCTACACTCTCCACCATGTCCGGTTCGTGCTAGCGAGCAAGAAGAAAACCTCATAAAGGTGTACGCAAGAAAGGGCCTACAAGAAGAGCACGCGGATGCAAATCACGGCACAATGAGTTTGTTCCGCAGCGTAGAAGAGCGTGCTGCTGCTGCTGCTGCCTAGCGCGTGCGTGCTTGCGTATATTTAACGTCAAAATTGGCAACACCCGTGGCACAGGAAGGAGGAGACGTCGTTACACACCTACCGGACGACCACACTGGAGGCCAAGAGAGGCACAAACGGTTGATGCGCGTCGCATTTCAGGCTTAACATGCACATAAAATTAGCTTCCGTCAATCATGCGGACCCAGCACCCGAGCAGATGGAGATGGGACACAGATGGATTTGACTAGGCAGCGGCCAGCGTTGGAAAACTGATATCCCAGGATCATGGTCTTACCCTTAAAGGCGAGGGGTTGGCGCGAGCTAATCTCAGGACCGCGATTTGCTCGGACTGCCCGTGTTCCCACGATGTGCCACCGAAATGTGGCACCTTTTGAACAGAAGCCTACGACACACCGCCCGGGATCTCCCTGGCTTCTCCGTTGCGGGACATTGTTTACCAGACCGACGACGCTTGTGCCATCGTCGTGTGTTTGCTTTCGGCTTCATGACTGTTGAATATTAATTTCCGTCCTGCGCTTGTGCCGATTGAAACATCAGACACGGGCGTTGGCAGGGTGACGAGCCCGAGGGATTTGGGGCGACTTTTTACACGCTTAGACATGGGACCAGGAACCGTGTCTCGGATTACGATCAATTTCCCCGAAACGTCTATTAATCTCTCCCACTCTGCTCTCTGCACCAGACGCAAATTGCAACAAAGTTGCAGTAGACAGGATGGTTTTGCGTGACATATCACGCAAGGTGAAGTCGTAAACTTTAATGCATACTCAATCTGCCGGGCACAGTCTGATTCATTCCGGGCGCGAACCGCACCGGATCGCAATTTAGTCACTAATCTGCATATTAAAATCGTGCGTATTTGGTTCCACCGAACGCCTCCACAACATTTGCTTCGTGGTGCATTCTTCAGCATACCAATTTCTGTCGCAGTGTACCACGAAGTCCAGACATTCAGAAGCAGACGCTCAAAAAAAAAAACCATCGCGAAGGTTTTAGCCCGCGCACGCTGATCCGGGGGTGGCAATAAAAATCGCTTCAACCCAAAAGTGCCATTTGCGGCGTGTGTCTGCTTGCGTACCAGGGTCGTAAAGATCGGCATCTGGGAGGTAAGTGCCATCGTCCACTTAGCGTACACCACGTCGTCGTCGACGACGAGCCAGGCTCGTCCAACCTTTATGTCACAGTCAAATACCGAACAGGACGGGTTTCGTGGGGCACAATGGAACGAAGCTCGCCGTTCGTACCAGCGAATCTTTCATAAGGGAAGGGTACGATGCACTTGAACCTTAAGGCAAATGCGCCGGCACCGCAGCAAACGAGAGCAACCCATTTCGGGTCGGATCGGGTCGGCAGCAACTGTCACATCAAATTCCCATAAACGTCGCGGAGTCATTTAGGTCCGTGCTCTGGGGCTTGGTGTACTGGGTGAGCGCTCGGGCGTTAATATGCACAATGTAATTTTTTGTTTGTTTGTTAGAAGAAACTCGAGGTTGGATCACAGAAATGAAGAAGGAATCGCGATGGGAACGGATGGGAATTTAATTAATTTCAGTTCCCGGGTTTCTTCACGCTGGTGCCGAGTCCGATTGGGAGCGTTGCGAAATGAAGAATATCAGAATGTAACGGTGACACACCAGTGAATGACAGTGTTGATTAGCAGTGTCAGGGCGGGAACGAGTATGGTTTATACATAGTGGGAATTGTAGTCGTTGGTGTGCAAAAACCGATGGGTAGCCATAACGAAATTAATTCTTTACGGTCCAAGTATGCCATGAAAAACAACGGAATCTTGAGAAGCTTCAAAGAATTAATCATATTTTTTTTAAAGCGATGATTGAATCTAGAAATTCATTCTATATTAGTCTTAGATTCGATACCTTTTGTAACGAAAGTAACGAAAATAAATTTATTTTATGACATAGCAATCTGCCGTTTTTTAATGCACATAAAAAATAAAAAAGCTCAAATAAAATGTAATTTATTTCGTAATTCAAAAATATCCAGTCAACAAAAACACTACCGCCAAGCAGCGAATTGATTGGACAATCGTTTAATCTGCTCACGCGACAGTTTCATAAATACTAAACGACGAAACAGAGAAACACAAAAATACACATAAAAAACTAACACAAGAGCATGATTTCCGCACGGCCAGAATAGCGTACCGTAGCGGATGGCCCACGGGTGGGTCGTTTTGCCATAAAAATGCAGTTTTCATGAAGAATTTATGATTTGTTTCGTTTTGTCGTATTTGCCATGGTTGCAGTTTGCACTTCCAATCGCGGGACGAGTTTGCTCCACGCATAAAGACGTCTATGTTGATTGCATGCTGCTGCTGCTGCACGCTTTCCCGGCAGTAATATATTTTCCAACCCCTTAAAGGCCTCCGGTGGGAGACAGATATCTATTTCCCAGCCGCACATAAAGCCGTTTTCGGTGCGCAAACTATTCTGCTGTGGTATCCCTCCGCTGTCGTGCGAAATAGGAGGCTCAGCTGGGCGAAAAAGGATAATGTCGATATGTGACAGTTTAACGATTGGTTCCACCGTCACCGGTCTTCTCGTCGATGCACCCAAAATGCACCCACTGTCTCTGTTGGTGTGCGCGTCCGTGCTAAACTGTAAATACAAATTGAACATAAATTTAATGGAAAACGGCGTCATAAAACTATAACGCGCCTGGTCCCACAGACGACCCAGCAGCGTCCCGTACCGGTCGCGTGTGCTTGCCGTATTGCATCGTTTGTTTTAGATGCACCTTGCATTACACACGCACATGTTGATGCAGCATCGTGCTGCGTATAGAGCGAGGTAAATATTATCCACCCGTAACAACAGGGTAATTGATTTTTTTCCCTCAAATAAAAGTGAACCTAATTGCCCATCGCACCACAAAGCTAACTTTTGCGTACAGTTTGTGTACACAAATAACAATGGTGATAAATCGCAAATGAGCAGTAAATAACAAATGTTCATTCTCTTTGAGCAGAATGATACAAGGAAATTGACATAGATAATGTGATGTTTTTTATTTTGCTAAGAACGATACCAGCCAACTTTTCCCAAGATTTTTGTCTTCTGTTTTTCCAAAACATTTAAAAAATGGGAAAATAATAGCGGCAGCAAAAACAACGCAGAAACTCACCGCTAACACCACCAAACACGAAAATGATTCATTGCCAAAACACCGAACAACACTCGTCGCATTAGAACTCACCCCAATTTTGTAAGGAGCATTTTGAATGGGGAAAAAACAAAACTTGGGACACATTGTGCACCACACCACGGAAGGAGAAAACTTTTCGTGCTTCCCAGCGCACGGCAATGGAACTCGAGAGGAGATGTTGAGCCAACAATTTTTTTGTTTGTGAGTTTTGTATCACAAGTTCAGGTGAGACGGAGCGGTAGATTTCGCCTGGGAGATCGCAATGGAAGGATTATGGTTCTCTGTTTTTCTGCTCCTTCAAGGACCTTCTTATCGAAGAAGAAGCTAGCGTAACGAGCATCTTTACTTGTTTCTTTTTTTCTGGCAGTTTCCCCGGTAAGAACGATGAAGACAAAGTTCTATTCGGGGTATATTAATCATTCTCCGAGCAGCTTGATGCGGAATGTTGATGGGAAGACTAGCAAAGAAAATCGTTAAATTTGTTTTTCTCAGTTTAATTTTTGATAGATTATAATGCGCAAATATATTGAAATGAAATAAAAAAATGAGAACAAAATGTTGAAACCTGTGGTTGGAAAATTGTTTCTATCAGCTAATAGTAAAAAAAATGATGCAAAAAATTCAATTTCGCTTCAACAATTTTAATGCGCCTGGTGGCTGAAAAATGCATCCTCCTCAAGCTATAATTACGTCGATGACGCGCAGCCAGCAATAATAAACGTGATCAATTATAGAAACACCGTACAAGGAGCGGCAGTTGACAGGAGCTCATCAGTAAAGCAACCTATACACGACACACACACACCACCTACGTCCCTATGAATGTCATAAAAAACGCGATCGAAGACGCAGCCGCTTGCTGTTAATTTATTTAATTTCATCTGCACTTGGACATCGCGGCTTATTCCCACTTTCCTTTACCGCTAAAAGCAATTGAAGGTTAACCCTGAAAACCGTGGTTGAAGGAGCGATGCTATTTCCTTGCCGCACTATTTCTGGGGCGATCGAGTGATAAAAAAGGTTGATGTTATTGACTGGAGCGAAAGGAGACGGAGAAAGAAAGCGTGATCACTGTCATCTAAGGCTAGTGGGATAAGAAGGAGCGCACTTCATATCAACCCTAGCAGGGTGGGAAGTTGACATAAATTTGCTTATTATTTATGCTCGATAAATCCACCGATCACGAACGATCTTCCCACTCTCGTTAGCGAACAGACAAGCCAATGTGGTAATCCATCTGTCGCGTGTGTGCAGAAATCCGATTGCGATGCGGATTCGCAACTCGCAATGATCGCGCGTGGATACGAAATTTTTATTTTGTTATGCGAGTGCATCTGGTGGAGCCGGACACCCGGACATGACACGGGCACGACTGGTTCCTTTCGCCCTTTTGGAGCCCTACGCGAAGTCACGGATGACCACCCACACAGACAGCACCGACTCTAGAACCTTTTTTGCCAACTAACAAAGCAAACAGCCTTCTTTTTTTTTGCTGCCTTTGCCACGAACGATGTAGGCAGCTCTGCGCAATGGACCGTGAGGATGTCTCCGGACGACGATTGCACCATTTTGGCCAAAGCGCTTGAGCTTGGTTAGAGAGGTGGTCGGCCGTGTTTATGTTATTCGATTTGATGTTTTCGTTTTGCGTCGCAGTTGCGTTGCTTCTATCGGTCTATTGTTTCTAAATGGCTATAAATATTGACCAACGGACCCAGCTGCAGATATCTTAGGTCGATATTATGGCTTGCATCAGATACAGTCGAGCTGAAATGTTGAGAACGCTTTTATAAAGTTCGCTTGATGTTTAAAACCTTAAGGCAGAACTATAGCTGTGAAAATATTTCAGCTCGACCCCTGTCAAACTATTCATGAAACGTAAAAATAATCATAAAATATGCACCCAAAATGCGAAATAAGAATTCGAAAACCGAAAATCATATTTCAACCTCAAACGGAAAACAAATCATTTATTCAATCCTTATGCAAATAAGCACGAACGTATCGCGAATTGCTTTAACCTTCAGGCTCCCGTCTGCAGGCTCAAGCTCAACAATGTAACGACGCAACGAAGACGAGATGCATCGCTCACCAAAAACCGTCCGAAAATCATTCGCCTCATGCGCTAATCCATCCGTCACACGGTAATTTATCTTCACCCTTGGGCCGCTGGTTGCTGGATGGACGAGCAAGCGAAACCAAACTGGACACCATGCCAGAACACCCTTGAGGCACATCCTCACCTTTGTATCTTGCGCGTCTTTTCAAGTCGAAAAGAAGAAACCCTGCCTGCACCCTGCGGAGGCATTTCATCCCCAAAAAAATGCTGCCTCGCGGTACGGCAAGGGCTTTTTTTTGCGGCCATGCATCGCATGTCCGGAGTGCGCGCAGATTTTCCACTCTATCAAACTGTCTGGTGCCTGTCTCAGCAGTTTGGCTAGACGTCGAGCAAAACGAAAAGACAGAGAGCGGAGAGGGATGTAAATTCATACAAAAAAAAACATGGTTTTTGGCTCATCCTTCAGTTTGCTTCGGTTTTTTTTTGTCTTCGTTCCTGCGTTTCAGATTTATCTGTTTTATTTTATATCGAGTTTAAATCCACACAAAATGTCCAAAGAAAAAAAACGCATAAAAACAAACCGGTTCGGTCGTTTCGTGCGTTCCACAATCGCACTGCCTTTAGCGTTTCCTCGACGCAGCAACATTGTCATCGCCGAGGAGAAAAGGGTAGAATTCGTTTCGAGCCAGCCCCTCAGAAAAGGATGACACTTGCTAGAGGGGAAGGAGGGAAGGCATTCATGTCGACAACGTCCTAGCGCGAAATTTGAACTGCTTTTGCGTGTGTCCGAGATTTGATCGTTAATTATGGTTTTGTGATGTAAATAGCGATCGCGCAAGTCGTTAGGGGGAATGGGTTGGTCGAGTGGCAGATTATTTCTGGACCATCCTTGATATACACGCGTTTTTTATTAGTTTAGCCAAACATTACTATATTTTTTATATAGTTTGATGCATTATTCGACATACTATACGTTTTAATCAAGATCCACGTCTAAGCTAAAACATAACATTTATCAGCTAAATTCTTCCCTACACCTGAAGAAACTATTACTATTAGCCGCCATCCAGCATAGCAACCAAAGCGATGCTTATCTTCTAGACCACCTTAATCCGCTTTTATCGCCTTTTTCTGTACGCCCGTGGGACGTGGGTTGGTAGGCTGGCGTAGTTATTTGCATTCTTCAAGTTACGTTTTGTAAAAGGAAACCGATAACGACTAGCCCATCATCACGCACGCACGAACGAAGCGAACGAAGAAGCTACCTACTCACTGCACCGCCACCGGATCTCTCTTCGAAAGGATGCAAAGAGTCCGTCGTCTTCCATTTGCCCGGACAACACCGCCGGCAGGGAGGAACATAACGACAAATGGCTGACCAGCTGACGGACACACTCTCCCCGCGCTGTCTTTCCATTCAAATTCTTCTTCCTTTTTTTTGCCATGCTCCTATATCTCGCCACATTCAAATGACCGCTCCAGTCGGTTTCCGTTCCCCGGTGTTACCACGCTTGTTACCCAATAATTACCGGCTATAAATTTGTGCGCGTTCGAGAAAATGATAAGAGTCCGGGTCGGCCGGACGCCGCGGACCAAACACGGCCAGGAGCGTTTGGCGTAAAGGATGTAATGTGTAAAAAATACTTCGTTCCATTTTTTCTAGCATAGCGAATATGTGAATGCATATCGCGGTAGGTGTTGCAATACATTCGTACCCTCGATAGATACAGAACGGATCCGATGCACGGCAGGTATTCGAGGCATTTGAAAGCAGCAGGGGAAGAACCTTTATTTTACTGCCGCAAATTGTGATCGTAAAATTTCATCGTCTAAAATTTGCATCTAAGGTAGAAAATGTTCTTTGTCTAAATCTTCATCGTAAGATATCGTCTTCTAACAGATACAACCGACCTCAACTTCAATAGCTATATACTATACTCTATAAGCACAACATTTATTGGATCATCTGGAATGGAAGAGGTTGCGCTCAAGCAATTCTACTCTTGTTCGTAAGTATTTTACCGCACCAGATTTTCATAAAAAACAACAACCCTAAGGTGCGAAATGCATGTCTTTACAGCGCTTACTAACCCTGACCCCATCCAATACAAACAAAACTCTCGCTGACGAATGACGGGCCTGCCGAAGGTGATATGATTTTTGAACTGCTCCCAATCTGTGGTAGTTGCATTTAACGACCATCAAATCATATAAAATAAGGTACGACCTCTCGACACGCCACACTTGTTGGTTCCTTTTTATGGCTCCTCGCAGTGATGCTTCGTCCAGAGTGATCGTGCTGTGGTCAAAGACGATCGATTTTACGATCGACTCTCCATGTGCAGCATGTGGTGTAAAAGAGTGTGCATAACACGTATGATTTGTGCTATCTTTTACAGTGCGGTCACTGCAAAAGGCAACGAGGTTGCCGCACTGAGGGCGAACGGTGCGAAGAAATCTATCCTGCTATTAAGGCGTGCCCTTGTTGATCGCGCCACGGCGATGTTTATCCTCCTGAGTAATAAGAAATTGACCATGGATGGAAGATATCGAACTTAAATCAATCTATATAGGAGCTAACAAACGCTAAACTCGTTCCAATTCACGTAGGAATTCGCGTCGGATGCGCAACCCAACACAAAAACGCTAGGCCCTTTCTTTATGGGCGTCTTTCCACTAAATTTCCCATTCTTTTTTTTTTCTCTCTCAAACGGTAAGACTCCCTCCACCCCTATATTGCGCAATAAAATTCGTTCTTAACTGCTTTGCGCTGCGATACCAATAATAAGATCGCCAGCACCGAGAGCCCAAAGTCTTGGGGAAACGAGCCAAGAAACGATACAATCGCTCGACGGATGGTCGCAATCATTTCGACCGACGGGAGCGCTAAATCCGTCAAACTCTACCTACAGCGAGTGTGGGTGGTCTCGGAATCGAGCCCACTATCGCGAATCTTATCGCCAGTGTCATCCTTCGATGGGGTAGCGCCGTGCGGGGGAATAATCGTTCGTTTTAAGCACGCTGCCACCCGGCGCAAACGGAAGACGAAACTGGTTGGTCGTAGAAGGAGAAATATTACCGCCCGCGTGCGGAGGCGGTGGCGGCGGCATTGGCAATAGAAAATTGGAAAAATGAGATACGCCTGGTCGAAGTGAAATGACAATTAGACCTCGGTGAAAGCGGATATTGGGCACGGAGAGGCCCAAAATACATAATTCTTTCCATCCGCCATTCCGTATTGTTGACAGAACATAAAAGAAATTCGGCAGTCAAAGAATGGCGGAAAGAGTGGGAGGTTTGGAAATTGGATTCCGGATAAGATAAATGGAATAGTTCTGGTGGCGATGCTCGAATCCGGAGATGATAGTTTTCAATCATACAATCGATTTTTGATTATTTCAAACCATCATCGTTGAACCTTTTGAACAAAAAAAAATGGAACTTTTTAAATGCATTCACATCGTGAGAAACTTCATTATTTCACTTAATTTAACAACGAAAAGAAAAAGGAAGCAAATGAAATGAGGTAAAATAAAAAAAAAACGGTTACAAGCGCCCCCTAATTCCGAGCTTTTCTTCCTTTCCCCTTGCGGGTTGCTTTTAAAGGACACAATTTAATTGCTTTACCGGCTCGCTGGACGCAATCAGCGGACCATTAAAGTGACCCATTACGAGTGATTATAATCAGAGTGTGCGAGCGAGCGCACACACACAAAACTGCGCTTCGTTTGTAACAACAACACACAGAGAAGAAAAAAATCCACCCAAATGCACTTTCCGGTGACATTTTTCACCATTTAGTTTTGTGAGATTGTAATGAAGTTAAGGCAATCATTCTCATCGTCATCAGCGTAAAAGCACACATACGACCCTGCATCCAAATATTGGTTCTGTGTCAAGCCAATGAGAATATCGGGCAAGCGAGCCGAAAATGCACTTTCGACCTCGCAGTATGTGTCGTTTCGAAGAGCTCGGTTGCTTCATAAACTGACCAACGAGAAGCCGTCGTAAGCGGTGTCCAGAGCTTGGCGTTCGACCCGCCGCTTTGCCTCAGAAGAGCATGACAAGCTTTCAGAGCTGTGCGGAGATTTCCAGATGTGGAACGTGCAAAAGAGACGCGAAAAACCCGAAGGATGGTGTGTTGTGAGGCGGAGGAAAAGCACCACGAGGCGGACGTTCGTTCCCCTGCTCAAGTTTCGTTCGTTAGACGACGTCCGTCCGCCAGTGCTGCTGCAGGTGAATGTGTTTGATCGTGTAATTTATTTTATTATTGTTATACGCTCGTGATCACGGGTTTGCTAAGATGGCTCTGACGGGTAGAAGAGCAGAGCGCGACCTGACGCTGCTGGTGCACTTTTGCGGTAAACACTGCCCCGGCGAAAAACCGCAAAACTTTTCCTCTCCCTATCCGGCGGCGAGGTTGACAGTGAACGGTGGAATGTTCAATTAAGTGGCCGGCCCCCCGTGTCCAGCGCATCAGCATACCCAGCACCGGATTACAAATCATTGAGTGTCCCACCAAGAGATGGTGCATCCAAACCATACGCCACCACCGATTGTGTCTGCCTGGTGTCATCTTAAAGCGTCCCCGGTTTTTATCCTCAAGGCGAGTCTTGTTTGGAATTGTGGAGCTCCTTTGTGCAAGAGGTAAAAACAAAACAAAAAAATTTGCCGCGACCCTGACAACCAGACAGAGAGCGGGCGTGCTCGCGGGTTTATAATCTCGTGATTTTATGGACAAATCTAAATTCACTATGGAACTTTATGGGCACGACCGGGTACTGACTAGTAGAAAGAAAAGATAGCTCGTATAGCATAAACAGCAGGTTTATAACGACCATTATTATATCATATTGTCCTTAGAAAGTGGAGCCGTAACATTTTATAAATTAATGAAAAAGATTCTGAAATGCATCATAAAATTTAAATTTATAGTGAGAATCTCGAGAAAAATAAAAACGTAGTTTTACTACTCGCCAAAAGATGGCGCCACTCAATGAAGCCATTTAATTTGAAGGGGGTATCGAAAATCATTATATCATTGTATGTATTTGTCTGAGACCTGCTCGAAACAAAAAAAAGCACTATTTAACGCACTATTCGAATATTTTGCTAAAATCTTAAATATCATTTTATGAAAGAATAAAATTGGTATGATTAATAGTATTAATGATTATTCCAACATCATTTTGTACCCGCACAGTTTTGCTGAGACCAGTCTATGTATGCCTCTCGTCGTTCTTCCACCTTCGAGATATTTCCACCTTTTTAATCAAACCTGAACCCGTCGGGCAATAAAATAACATGCAAAATGCACAGCTCACCCAACACGACCGGGAGGTGAAAGATGCATCATTCACCTGGCCACCAAGCAGTTGCACTAGAACTGCCAACACACACACACACATTTCCAGCAGCAGCAGACAAAGTGATTTACATTTCACCCGTCACAGCACACAAACACACACACACACACTTGAGAGACCCAGCGCGCTTCTTCTAACACTTAAAAAAGCGTCCATCATCGTTGAAATCTTGACCTACGGGTGCGTCCAACGAACTACGCTGGAGGAAGCTGTGCACATTACGCTGCGGCTGCACCGGTTATTTGGAGCATAAAACGAACATCAATCTTTGGCCCCCGCGGTGGTAGCGAGTCTCTCCTTGGTTCGTTCCCAACAGAGGCCATGGCCCTAATATATCTGCAATATTATCTAATGCAGAAAACCCTTCCACTTCTCGCATCGCTTTTTCACCGGTTTTGTTCAAGTGGCGTTTAGAGTCAGATATGTGTAGCCATGTAGAGTGTGTGTATGTGTGGTAGACGACGCTGCTTGCTGCTGCTGATGCTAACGATCAAAAACGTAAGCGCCATAAATCATAGCATTAGCGCGCTGGCTGTTACATACCTTTCCTGCCCGTGGTTTTACACCTCCCCTTACACTAGGGCTACCCAGCAGTGATGCTCTATCGAGTATGGCTGCGCCCAAACGTATCGTGAGGTGCTCTCTTTTCCTTTCGACTCGAGTTTTGATCGGTTCAAGTTCAACGCTGCTGTAATCGAACCACCTTTCCACCTGCATCCGGGCGAGGGTGCCCTGTTCCGGTCCGGGGAGTGAGTTTTTATGAGAGCGAGAGCGTCTACATAAATCATGCTCTTATGGTTAAAGTGGACGTACCCTGACCTCGGACTTCCTTCCCGGTCGGGACGCGTTGCACGGTGGCTGCACGCGCGCGTCTCTTCTGACAGCCAACATGTCTACTATTACCTCTCGGACAAGGAATCAGCTGCTCATGGTAGCGTATCCTAGTACCGCAAGTGTTCACGATCACAGCACACTTAGTGAACGGTGCTGCGGTGAGATGAATTTGCATATCGCAACAACTGATGGTGTTTAACGTGCTGCCTTCCAAGAGGTACAAGCTCTCGATTACCATTAAGGCGAATCGAAATTAACACCTCAAACACCGCTAATGTGACATATCCTACACGTTCATAAATTAACCGGAAACGATCACTTTGCTGTGCTTCTTCCGTTTCAATAAAATATCAAAAAGGTGTCACAAAACGCATCTACTTAACATTTCCGTGACATAAACCAGCAGGTAAAGCAAGATAGCGTCCGATTGCAGTAATCGTAAATAGTCATCTATGTCATGCCCAGAGTCGCGATTTTTATAATTTTAAAGCGTGTATAATACGATTTAACCATTTGTGCGCACTAGTTGCACTTTCGGTCGGGTTAATTTGCAGCTTTACACATCGGAACCGTAGACGGGTGATATGATGGTCGTCGAGGTTCAAGTTTGTTGTGATCGAAGGCATTGGATTTTACTTGCGATTTAATATGACGTTAATTCGCATTTAAATGGCATTAAAAGCACAGGATATCCAGCAGCGACCGGTCCGGTTCAACAAATAATTTGAGTAGATCCAAAATTATAAATAAAAAAAAGCCTGATCGGGCTCACATGATAATTAACATTTTAAAACCCGTGTAAACATGCACCTGAAGTTATCTATCTCATCCAAAATATTGCCACATAAATGTGAAATGATGTAATTAACATGAAAAATCAGCTAGCTCGAATTAATTAATTAAAATTAAGCATTCAAATACTACTTTTCGGAATAATTTGCATCGCACGATACAGCGCGCTAAGTGAATGAATGTTACCGTGTGAAGGCCCCATGCTTTAGAGGCACTACTAATGAACTTGCAAATTTATGACCTCCGTTCGCATTGTCGTGAACGTTTGGTTTTGCCGGACACCGGACTGTTCGATTTTTACGATCCCTCGTTTAGGGAGAGGTTGCAGTAATCGCACTCCGCGTACGACAGAATACTCTCCAGAGTCTTGTTCATGTCTTGTCTTTAGTACGTACCTGTGAGAATGAGAACAGAGAAGAAAGAAAAAAGAAACATGAGTACAAACATACACCAACACATGGTTTGCATATAAAAAAAACTGCACTGCCAAATGCATATCACACGACTGTGCAATGGAGCGCGCGAGCATCAAAGTAGAATAAAATTTCAATTTTAACGCAAGGAGCTCTCTGGTTTAGTCTAGCTGGTGAATAAATTCACCAACACACGCGTGAAGTGACACTTGAGGGACGCACTGTTATGTGTAGATGCGCTTCAAGCGTCGACCAAGACCCGGAGAGGGAGGGATGATTGCTGCCATTGAACGATTTATCAGATATTGGGCAATAAATTTCCTCCCCAAACGGTTTCATTATGGAAAACGATCATAAATTTTGTGCGCAGCGGAAGGGCGAGGTGTGTGTGTTTGTGTGTGTGTGTGTGTGCGAACCATCGCAAACAGCAGATCGAACATTGAACCCGAAAAAAATCGTATTGTTTTAAGCATCTCTCTCCGTTCGATGGTTGTCGTGGCATGGGTTTGAGTGAATAGATCGTGTTTGTTTGTGTATGTGTGTGTGTTTTTTTCTTTTTCGCAAACCCATCCTAATGTATTGAACCCGTGGTGAACCTTTGCGCGAGCGTCGCTCGCGATGACAACGTGGTCAATAAAACTCGCTTTACCCACCACCGCCCACTCGCGAATACGAATTGTCGAATTACTAGACGCTGCTGCTATACGGGCGATGACACGACCATACAGAAAAGAACGACCGAATAATCAGCCACTGCGATAGTTGCAGCTAGAGACCAATAAAATGATTGATTTATTGTATCGAGTTGAGATGTGTGTTGGTTTCCATAATTTATCCAATATATTGATACGCTGGAGACGCGCGTAGAATTTGTTACATAAATGTTCTTTTACTATAATCACAAAGCATTTTAGTATTACTAAAACACATAATATGATTGAAATAATAAACCTTTATGTTAAATATCATTATGAAGCGAATGTGTTGTGGTATTTATACAGTTGATAACAAAAATTTATTCTAATTTTGTTTATTTCAATTGCGTTAGTGGAACGTACGTGTTTAAACATATTATTCTTTTAAAAAGAAAAAAAATAATAAAACGAGTCAACTATCTCCTATAAAAATAGGGGAAGTTACATTTTCTACCATTGTTCCTAATAGAACGTGCGATTTAAAGAAATTTCACCCTGGAGCGTTGGCAAAATAGAAGATCATGCTGAATCAAAATAAAACTCACAATAGTTCGCTAACGTTTCCGGCTCGTACAATAGTGTTTAGTTTGCAAAAGAGAGTAAAAATCACCGTATGATATTTGCAGTTTCAACAAAGTCCATATCGAGAAGAACAGTGCACGTGTGCTAAGGAAGATTCGGAGAGTTTTATCACACCTGCGTATTTACATTTTTGTGGGCTTAATCAGCGGGAAATTCTGCGTACTTAACGGTAACACACAAAACGTGTCATTCCACCGGGCTGCCTCTGTATGTTAATGCACGCATACGCGAAAAACCGTTCCCTTCGCAGGGCCGAGAAGGGAAAACGCACATATTACGCATCACCCCCGTTAGAACACGGTTGGTATGGAACGGTCACTGGCGCGAACCTGACGTAGGAATTTAAGTCGGACGCAACCCGATGGAAGGTGGAAGGTCATCCTGCATGCAAGCGAGCCGTAACATTGACGATGTACGCCCGCAACAACGGTGCGAGGCGCGCGTCTTGAGGAAGGCATGAAAGCTTCTCACGCAGCCCGGTGAGGCTTTCAGCTATTTGTTATACCCCCCCCCCCCCCCTCCCCCCCAGCCAGCATGTCAGCCCACACGGGCAGGGGTGGTTAGAACATCCAAACAACACCGTAAAAGCTCGTTTACTACGATTGGCACGATTTTTGGCACGCAATTCGGTCGTTAAGGGGTAGCGGCATTCGCGCGCCCGCGAAAATGGACAAGAGTTGTCGACCCAGAAAAATGTGAAAACATACAACCCCTGCCTGCTACCTGTCTCCTAGCCCATCCGCCCCTTTAAACATGCCCCGTTCTCAATGACAGCGGCGCGGCGCTGGATTGCAATTAATTGAAAACATTGTAAACGGCCCGGCACTGCTACAGAAGAGGTACATTTTCTATCGAAACCTTCATGCACAATTTATGCTTTCAGGTGCGCACAAACACACACACACACACATATACATACCGACTCGGGCGGCTTGACAATCATTGCCAATCAAACGCCACCACCAATTACGATTGTTTTCTATGCGCAATCGAGTGTTTCTTATTCTTACACCAACGTCTCAGGTCAGGTTTGGATATTTTTTTTCCTTTTCAAACCCTCCCCACCTAAGCCTCATACCAACAACGCAACGGCGAGACAGAGAGAGGAAAATAAAATTCAATCGCAGCAACATATCCAGACCCAGACAGGAAACACCATGAGGTACCACTGCCATTGTATTCGCCTGCATCACGCGACAATGTTGAACCGGGATCTCCCCCGTTCGGCGTTGAAACGCGGATTCGGCGGCTTTTATGATCGGTATCTGTGCGTGTTATTTTTTACGATCTTGCCTGCAGCAGCAGAAGAAGGATCGATACTGCTTGCACCGCCGAGGGGGGATCGTTGGCGTACGCGGAAGACAATTTCGCTGAAACCGATTAAAGTGAGGAGAAATAATTTAATGGCTTTCGATTGTTCTCCAGAAACGACACCACGCACCCCCATGGGGGTCGCGAAATTTGCTTTGTTTTAATGCGACTCGGCAGCACAACGTGCAGATACGATCGGGAGAGGTGCTAGGAACAAAAAAAGTAAAGCCATCCTTTTAGTGCAAAAAACTTTTTACGACTCTGTCATCTATAAATTGAAAACTCGTTTCCAGGGGTTTTATTGCAATTTGTTGATGCATCCTCTCACATTCGAAGCTGCCGACCGGCGAGCTCTTTAAGGTGATTTAACTGGCACAAATCGGTGAAATAACCTTCAATGGGTATTACGCAACGTTAGCACGGGGTACAAAGCGATCTGTGTGGTGAAAAAAAAAACAAAAGTGCTGTTGTAACAAAGTGCGAACTTTATCAGCGGATTCCATCATTTCAATAGAGGCACCTCAGACGCGAAATAAATTGACCCTACAGACATTCACAGTCGTCTACGCAGGAGATCAACCTGCGTCAAACGGCGCCGTGGTGCGTCCCGTTCAAATGCAAATCGCATTCTAATGACGTTACGATCTAAATGATCCCATCTGGCGCATCGTTTGATAACATAAGCTTCATATTTGTATATATGAAAACACAGGGAACAAACAACGAGTCGCACGCACTAGAAACTGAAGCGTTTGAATTATTCAATGCAATTATCATCATCATAATTATCATCACATTCTCAGGTTTCAAATGGAGAAAGAAAACTTACTATGGAGGTTCCGGAAAATAAAACATGGAGATGACAAATAATATATTTGTTGTAAAGCATTTGTTTAAATGATCAATGGTTGGGCAGAAGGCAAATGTAAACAGTGCAACCGTTTTGCAATATTCTCCGCCACGGCACGAGGATGGCCAGTGCAAAACTATTAATATGATCCGTTTTGAAGCAATATTCCTGCTGCAGCAGATCGCTGTAGGCAGAAGCTAGGTGGCAGAGGCGATGAAAAAAAAAACACTAATAACTTGTTGTGTTGTTTTCATCGCGACAAGGCATTATTTATTGCAATTTGTAATTATTGCAATGGATAAACAATCTGTCACGATGGGATCCCTTCCCCCGCGTGCGTGTGTACTACTCGTTGCTGCCTGCCAGTGACTCATCCTGGGCGTTGGTTTTGTTCGTAAGAAGTATATTTTTGCGGAACTGACACGATGATGAAGCACTACAAACCAAGTGCGCACGCGGTTTGCCAATAGGTCTCGGACCGCACTATAGACTGCATCTCTCATCGGCAGGCACTGGAAAGTGCTGACCGGACGGAGGACGCCAACAGAAGGGCCACGACGGTATCTCGCGAGGTTAATGAACCGCCTTCTCCGGTGGCCTTTTCTTGGCGTTCTTCAATTATTTTTGTTTTGTTTTTGCTTCCCGATGTCGTGTTAAATAATTTACACACTGCAGCGTGTCGGCATCGTGAGGAGAAGGCGTGTGATGAAAAGGACGTAATAATTACTCAATTTCTGCTTCATTTTCATCACGGACGCTAAGTGTTATTCTAACAAGTTTGAGAAACGCTGCAGAACACGCGCGGTTCGCAAGGAGTGGAGACACCAATATGAATGTTAAATATAGAATGGGAATAATTTTTGTTGTAATTAAAATCAGCGTACTTTTTATAGCAAATCTGCTGCTGCTACAGGAGGAATCCACACAAAAGGATGCGCTCCAGCACGATCAATAAGAGAGTGCCGCTGTTTTGTAGCCTTAGCGAATCCATTTTCGTACGTGAAAAGCGTAGGCAAAAAGAGCACTGAATGAATATTCAAATTCAACTACTGCATCGCGGGGGACACACCACAAACCCCTTTACAGCAACTATCGCCCCATTGCCACCCACAGACAGCACAGAGATTTGCATCGTGTTCGGGGCTGGCTGGCTGGCTCAGAAAAGAGGCGAAAGGTCGGAACGGAGCGGGAAAGGGGGAGAAGGAGTTTGCTGCAACAAAATAATGATGCATAATTTACAGCGAAACGAACGATTACAATCGCATTGCTAATGCACCCGAGCGCGCGGTGTCCCGTGTACCGGCGGAAATCTTTGCCACCTTTGCGCTAGTAATGACGCCATGTTCTAATGAGATCTTGATTAAGTTGGGCGATAACTCCGCCCGTCCTCCTGCGCATGCTGTCTGGTGGGCTTGGCGGTGTGACGATTTGGGTTTGTTTCGGTTTTTGTGGCCATTTCTCGGGATTTAGTTTTAATTTCACTATCATTGCGTGTGAGGAGAGTAGGTTGGAACGTGTGTAGAGAAGAACAACAAAAAAAAAAAAAAAATCACGGGCAAAACCTCGACGAGAGAGTGAGAGTGAGTAGGACATGAAATTTCGTGATCGCTTTGATACAGCATAGATATACGATCCTACCCGATGGAGCATGCGACAACCAGGTATGTAATCTATGAGATTTTTTCAACTCCCTGACCCAAATCCATTCTAATTGGATTGGTTACAAAGTTGGCCGGACTGAGTACAAAGCGGAAAAACACTCTGGACCACACCACCATCATGGAAGTGATGTTTCGATGTTACAACAGGATAATGCCACTCAAACATGGATTTACTAATGAAAAAGAAAAAAAAACAACTCCAATAGGATTAGGGGACACCGGATCAAAACGCTTGTACACGTAAGATAAGCTATAATATTGACTCACACGGGACAAAAAACAAGCCCTTTCAGTCGCGCACGCAATATATACATATTGCACTGGAATTAATGCTAATCTTACCGTAAGTGACACGAGACACGATCGAGACGCCCACCACCAGAAACGTTTCGTTCGCTGGTTGCGACGGCGAGAGCAGGAGCTCGTTAAACGAACCCGCAATTAATTACGCAAAGTCGACATGATCCCATTAGAGAGATCTCCAAACCGCTCGGCCCAATCCGGAATGCGCTTTCCGCCGATTGTGAGCTAAAGAAATGCAGCAACAGCAACAGCAGCCGCGAACGAAATGGCAGGTCGAGAAGGGATTAAAAACGCTTCTGATGCAGTGGACACTGGGCGGAAGCAGTGCCTGCGCTACTTAAACACTACCACCCGCTCCTAATGAGCCCACCGCACCTGATGTGTGCGTTATGGACACAAACTGCTGTACTAAATCATCGGTTGTACTAAATTAACGCAACCGAAGAGAGCGAAACAAGATGTTGGCGTTGGCCGAGATGCAGGAGATTTTCGTACCTTTCCAGGAAAGATCTTGGCGGTTGGCGAAGTGTGCGGAAGAGCAAGTTATTGTCAGACCGTAAACTATCGCCCGATCGTAGTACATCAAGTGTATGGACTACTTTTGAGCTGGTGAAGATTGAACAGTGGTGAAGTCTTGGAATAAAAAGCTTTTAGATTAAACATACATGACAATAAATAAAAATAATCATGGAAATTTAAGTTATTGGATTACAAAGCATGCTTTTTTCATAGATTTTTATAATTGATATACAAAATCTTTTGAATAATAAGCTGCAGATTTTATGGAAAAATTTCCTAATGCACTGTTGCATGCATAGCTTACCAGAAAAAAAAAAAACAATATATCACTAACAGCTATAGAATTCGAATAACCCTCAACAGTTTCATTGCCCATGACAATACTTTACTTTCAAACGTTTCCGCAAAATGATTTCATATAGAACTATTATAAATAGTATAAAAATTAACAAAGACTAAATGGGTAAATTTATATTTTTGACCGTCCTTTAGACCAACGTGACGATATTACTTGAAAAAAACGCAATGCGAGACGCATTACACCTGAAACCAGTCATTCCCGTTCTATTGACAGACGCAGCCCGAACACACGCAGGGCCCGTGCCCAGCTGGTCTACACCCGGTCCATAATTGGGGTTGAATTATAAGGCTCGCACCAGTAATAATGCAGAAAATTAAATATTATTCATAGATTATTTATGCACTTCCCGGGAGGTAATTCATCATATTGCACCACACGCAAGTGCGTCGGGGCGGGTGGAAGAGCCGAGCCGTGTGATTATCTGCGATTTGTAGGAGGTACCTCACAAAACCTGACTCTACCAATCCGTGGCACACCCAGTTAGTTAAGCGCGCGCGCGCGCACTCGCGCTCGTTGGTGATCATATTCGATCGAACGTCCACTAAAATGCTTCCTCTCGATCGAAGTGAATCGACAGTGGGGTTTGGAGCAATTATATACAGCTGTGCTACAACAGCAACGCTGTAAACTGCACAAGTAGCGGAGGGGAGTAACCATGGCAACAAATTGACAATCGATTCCGAACGTTTGCGAGAAGCGTTCACGAAGAGTACGGTCTAGTTCTCGCGCGGTAAAGAACCTGCTCACGTACCAAGAGCGTAGATCCATTGATCATTTGTTACACTATTAGTCATCGACGTGACCCTTTGCAACGTACACCAGCACCGCTTAGGAAGAATTAATCCCGGAGATTATCGATTAGCCGCGAGACGCGAGGAGTCAGTATTGCTCGATGTACAACACAGGAACAGCCGGAGCATTAATTTGCATGCAAATAGAGTTCCACACCGCGATTTCGTTCGGTGCACGGTTCGTCTGTCGCCGGCGGCACACTGCACGCGGGTGGAGGTTGCCTTAAACATTCCCTCCCGCACAGACCCGCGTAGTTGGGGTTTTATTTGTGGTACAAAGTCGGTGCGCGCGCTGAGGAGGTCGCCTTGTGTTTCGCCGAACCGATAGCGAGCGACAACGCGGGTTCGGGATTAGCAGAGCACTGCTAATTGCCACGAATTGGCGCAGGCTTTAGTGTCCGCGGCGACTGGAGTCAGGGACTCTCCCGCCTGAGAGATCCATGCGAAACGATATCCACACACGCGCGACGGAGGTGGTCCCGTACTTGCCCGGCGCTGGCAACTCTCTGCGCTAATCTTTAGACAACGATCGACATGCTTCCATCAAGATTCATTAGTCTCGGTGTCTCTCAGCATCGCGTATGCCCACCTTCACTAGTCTCTCCACAAAAACCCGGACTAATTGTCCCCCAGCCCTCTTGGCCCGGGGGTGATTCGAGCCCAGAGCTCGGGTGATTTATTGACCAGCGGACGTCTAGATCCTAGACGTGTCCTGGTGTCTTGTAGGTACGACTCGGTTGATTGTGGTGCAGGAAGAGGACGGGCCCACGGACAGCAACCGAGCAGTGTGTGTCCACCATTCTGAATTGATGAGGTAATTATCGAACGTCGGCAAATAAGCGGCACACACAACCTGCCAACAACACGGCCGCGAAGTGTTTGGTTGGCATCCGAAGTAATACTTCACGCGCGTACGTGCCCTTAATTTTGTGACATATGCGACGGCGGCGGCTTCGTCGGGACCTTGTACGCGGATGAAGAAACCACATTCACACGTTCCGTGTGCGCACTGTTTGTGATCCGTGGACAGGCGCGCTGGTGAGCGCTGTCGACAGACGCAAGGGAAACATATATCCGCGGTGTGTGTGTACCATATCATTACGCAACGAACCCTCCCGCGCAGCATGGTGTTTGGTGGACCAGATATATTTGCACGGATTTCCTCCACGACGACTCCGTTCGCGACTCCGCACCGTTGCAACACGCCGACGTTGGAGGATGCTATTCACGAAGATCCCTTCACCTGTGTCAATCTCAAAAGTACCGACACTAAATCCGCCAACGTTTCCCCGCTACTTCGGGCTGGTCCGCTCCACCTGGCTCTTCGCGGATCGGCGGTTTGAAGTCTGGGAGGCATGATCGAGATTAAATGCGATCGCTTTACATGCTTAGCGGCTTTCAGGGCCGTGCCACAGATTAAACCCGCAGCGGAATGGAGAGGGGAAGTGGCGCGAGTGAGCAGGAACGGTAGAAATTTATAGTTCCTTCCCCGCTGGAAGGGACAGGGCGAGCGCGCGGAAAAGGTAGGAATTAACCGATCGCTGTCATAAACTTGTGACAGAGGAATTTATTAGCGAGCGAAGCCAACCGGTAGGAACGGCGAGCGAGTCCGCGCGCGCGCGCACACACTCGAGACCAGAATTTGCTTCGTTTGAAGCCGCGGTAGGGTGAGTACAGACCGACAATCACCACGTCACTTGTCCGGGGATGGGGTGGGAAGACAAAAAAAAACAACACGATCGTTCCTGTTGCAGAAGAGGCGCACCGCCGCTGGTTGCAACATCCAGCAACACCTCAATCCAGTTTTTTTTTATACAAGGTTACATCCTGGGTGCACCTTACGTGCGGATTTACCATTTGTACTGTGTTTTCTCCATTGTAACTTGCACCGCCAGGACAGGAAACGGACCCTACGGCAACCGGAGACTGGCCGGAAGTGAGTGAGGGAACGGTGGCTGTGAGCATGCATCTTGCGCGTTTGGATATCTGTCAGCTTAGGTGCGCGCGGCAACGCATGTCCGCATGTCCAGGATGCGATGCGGAGGCGACTTGTAATTTTGCCATCGACTGTGGGTATAAATCAGCCCATGGTATGAAAGACTAATTTGCCGCAATAGTTAAGAGGTAGCGAGTTTTTTTTTTTACTTAAGAAAATACTATGTTGCATATCGTCTAGGGTGGCTCTCATATCGTTCATAGAAATATGTGCTGTTTTGTTCTTTGTTAGCGAAACATCAATGAAATCTCACAAAGAGCAACCAACAAGATGTTGTTTAAGCAAGAGAACATTCAAATTGAAACAGACCATTTGGCTTGTGGATGACAATGTATCTTTAACATACAAATTAGCAACACATAATGTACAATAATTCTTATTGAATAAATATTAAATTAAATTAAAAGAAAACTAATGTATCAATTATTAAACTTAATTTCAATTCGGAAGTTCTTTTCGAATTTGAAACACATTTCAAGCACGAATTTTAAGCATATTTTTTGGCAAAAATAAAAAACTGGATTCTATAAAAAAAAACAAAAAAAAAATCAAACTATCGGGAAAGCAAGCCGAACCGGTTTGCCTACATTTACCAGCGATCTTCTCACCTGTCAAACGATGCAGATCGCGTGATCGCATGCCAACCACCCTTCAACACCCCTACACCTCCCTCTTCCCTGCACAACGCCTCCCCATCCATCATAATATTAACACCTTTGCGCGTCGCTGCACCAAACGCACCGAAATGTGCATTTGCCCGTCACCACCCTCACCACACACGCCGTGTCCCAGGCGCTCGTGTTTCACGCGCACACCACCGCACATACCGGAGCCGTGAAAAGCAGTCAAACTAATCAAGCGCCCCGCGAACCGTGAATGATGGATGATTTTCTAATTGATTTGATATTGGTTTTCCGGAGCCGCTTGCCGTACCGTTTCGTATGTGGTACGTGCCGCCTCTTTCGCGCACTTCCACCCCGCTCCTGCACCCGCGCGGCTTTTTACTTGTTTAATTAAACATATAAACAAACAAGGTGCAAGCGCGAACGGGCGCGCGCATTGTGCAGGACGCCGCCTTCGATTGCGTGGAGCTGTGCGTGCGAAAATTGGCCACCAATAGCACAATATTTAGATAACAGGCAGCAGCACCCCAATTAAAGGCATGGTGTAATGATGCGTTGTGCGAGAGTGTTGCAGTTGTACGGCAAAAACAAAAAATAAAAACCTCCTGTTTTTGTTGTGTTACACATCATTATGCACGTCCTTCGGGGGTCAAGATGTGTATGATTGAGCGGTTTCTCTCTCGCTCTCCCTCTCCCTTTCTTGTGTTTTTGTATTTATTTTTTAGTTTCAATCTCTCCTACACCCCATTGACCAATGCGCGTTGCACCTTGGGCCGTCAACACGTCCGGCGGTGCGATTCAAACACATTCTTCGCGAACGGACCTTATTACACAGTTGGCCATGTCAAAATCGATATATAACTATTGGATTTGCAAACGGAAGCTACCAGTAAACTGGTGCACGATTGCAGCTAAAATACATTTTCACTCTCAATCGAACAAGTAAACCCAATCTCCTTGCGGCGGTAAGTGGGCCAACCCAATTCACACCTTTTTTTTTTTTGCTAAGCCCAACGGTTACTTGTACGTACATTGTAACACGCTCAAACATCGAACAAATTGATTTCTTTTAATCGCCTTCAAACGCACGCTTCATTAGGCGTATGTATACAAACATCCCGATGTGATGTGCAAAGAAGAAGAAAAAAAAAACTCAAAATTGGCAACAATCAATTTAACGTTTGCTGATCATTTGGTTTGTTTGAACGGAGCATCGCCTCATTCCCAAACACGCCTCACATTCCCTCTCTACGATCAGGCTTCCACACACGGTCATACTGAACTCGACATAGATTTTCGCGGCTTGCAGCTTTAATCAGCGTGCGTTACAACGCACGCACTGATGATGCACACATACAATATTATGCACAACACAGCAGAGCACATGAATGCTTTGCATGAATAAACGTGTTTTTTTTTTGTTCACCTCAGAACATGAACGCATGTGCTGAATAAATATAGAAAACAATTAAAATCACCAAAGCATAATCGTTACTGCGTACGCTTTGGACGGGTTGCATTTGCTCGGAACGAGGGTTTGATTGATGGTAATCTATTAATTATTTGGCTTTAATTAAATATCAGGACAGTTGCAAAACATTGTTCAAATAAGCCAATCAGTACAAAACGTTTTCCCAACAAGCCCAAAACGTTCTGTGACAAAAAATATATTTTTATTCAATACGTTAATAATCATTTTTTTCTCTTTTCCTGACCCATTCGGTTTTGTGAACAGACATCGTCAAAGGATCAAATAATGCTTTTTGCACACACGAAGAATACCCACGGTATCGCCGGTAATTGCTGTGCGAATAATTTACGGACCGGAACCCGTCCTGGGCAGTTCAAGTCACGCGACACACACAACACACCTCGCAATGAAATAATCCGCTCCTACAGCTGTATTGTTCTTACAAAAGATTGGTTCCGTGCAACTCGGGGAAAACACGGTATGTATTTTTCAGTGCGATTGCAATGTGGCTGATCGTACTATAAAATGAAAAAAAAATAATCCACCGTCTAAACGACACGAATCGTGCGGAATTAACATGAGTGCAACAGAACCTAAACTAGCGACCAACCTAAACGAAACCAATGTCGCTTCCTGGTCGGCCACCGTACACAACCCAGCGTGTGGTGGGAAACAGTGAAAACTCTAGCGATTATTTATTATTTAAATTGTAAACCCTGGTTCGCTTGGCACAGCCGTGGTCTAAACGCCGTTGTCCACCACTTGCGCTGGTGACGTTGCCTTTCGCACGTCGAACCTTCGCCTTCTCCCGCGCTGTGCGAGTGTGTGTGTGTGTGTGTATCGATTGCATCACGTGTCCTCTGTCTGGTCTCCCCGGGCTCCACCCCAGAAAGTGTACGCCCCCGACACCAACAGGGAGGCAAAAGCGAGGAAGCATAAGCCCTACAGTATAATAGGTGACACACATAAATGGGTCTCGCGCGCGAACGGACGGACGAAGGCACCCAATATATTGACCTGCGCGCGCGTCCAGCCATAACTAGAAATCTACAGTAGTGGTAACATGAAGTGGAACGCACAAAACCCCACTTTTTTCGCCATGCAAACCTACTTTAGATGTTGGTTATAAAATATAGCTTTTTTATTACAAATCTTATTAAACCAGTCTCGAAGAATATCTCCATAGTTGATTCAAATAGAAAAATAATAAAAAAATCAATAAATGAATCAATTTACAAAAATAGCATAGAAAAGCACATAAACATTGAAAACAATAAAAGCATTGTATTACAAGTGTTATTTTCATACAAAAAAAATCATCAATCAATTTCTGTACCACAGTAAGTTGATTGTACTGTACGGATATAAAAAGCGTTTGTCATTGCAAAACGCCAAAACCTCTCCCACAGACAAAGTTCTAAGGGGTCAATATGCGGCGCCGACATAACCCAATGCCCTCATTGTGTGTGTGTGTCTGCATGTGTCCAACTGTGTGGTAACCCTATGGAAGTGACCTGAATATACGGTTCGATTTTAAAACGTTTCACTACACCAAGAAATTGGCCCCGGGAAGGAAATTAATCGACTTGGCGGTACGGTGCGTAGCAGCAGCGGCAGCGATGGAAAAAATTGTAATGGTTCCAAATAGGTCCCTTTCCCGCCCCACCCGTTCAATGCGCTCACAACAAGTCTCGTGATCGAAGCGGAAAAAGGCCATTTTATGCGCTCACCTTCAATCAACCGGAACGGGCAGTTTTAACTATAACACGCGCTTTGTCGCGTGAAGCAACCTTTGATGCATGTTATGAAGCACGCCTGCTAAAACAGTTCCTTATTTTCGTATGAATGTTTACACCTGGTGCAGAACATTTTCCCATGGATCTTAAAAAGCCTGTCCAGCACTGACAGGCGGGCAGCGACATGTTTGATGAGCCGAAAAAACATAACAAAAACATGCAAATCAAATCAACCACTTACGGCGTTTGATTGAACTTGACCGTAGTGTTTTTAGGTGAACATGGGGAACTTGAACAATTAATTTACGTGATATGTTTTAACATATTTTAACATTTCAAATGCAATTTAAATATATCACGAATTAAAATTATAGCTTAATACAAGAAATCACATAAAAATCGTTTCTTCCGAAATAACCTCGTGGTTCTGGTTTCTTACACGCGACCCCGTAGCAGGCCCGATGTTTTGCTTCCCCGCAGTTGCTCTTGCTTCCAATCTGCGTAAGCGCAAAAACCGCGTCTCGCGCGTCTGTCGCGCAAAAAGGTGTTGATGTTGAGCCCCGGCATGACAAACAGCGTACCATCGAAAAGCAAAATAAAACTTCAAACCTCCAACCAAAACCATAAACAGCACCACCAGACTCTGCCGAAATTCGCTTACATCCCGTTGCACCAAAACGGGCCGGAAAATGACCGGCTTTACACTAAGCGTATGTGTGTGTGTGAGTGCGTTTGCCTGGGAAAGTTTTGCTTTGTGCGAGGAAGGTAGGTTGATATGGTTTGGATCCACCCAAAACAAGCAACAAGGTAAGGTTTAGGGTGCGGGTTGGCGAGTGTGGGGTTGCACACAGACACGGTGGTTGTCCAAAGAAGACGCAATTACTATTTTTCCCACCGCGTTGCAGTTTTGTGTGGTTGCGCGATGTTTCGACTGGCCCCGGTTTCTTCTCGGCGTGTGGTATAGGAATTTTTGGAGAGGAAGCATAACATACGCACAGTACGTGAGCTGTGGCTACAGTTTACGTTTCCAGTAGGACGTTTCCTCTTCCGATGTTTGTTTGGAGCGCCGGAGTGGAATCGGTTTGAAACCCGAAACACACAAAGTGGACCATTGTTTAGCGCGACCACCATTGCGTTTCTCAAGAGGCCTTGGAAGCATTTCTGGAGAGGGCAGAAATAACTCGTCAAGTAATAACACCAAACCCAACCGTCTCCCAATTATGCTTGGGAGACATCCGGTCCGAAAGGCACCACCATTCTTATTGAACCCGACTCCGGTTAAGTCCCCAAAACAAATTCAATCCAACCGTTTTTGTTTTAATAAGCGTCACTTTAAGATTCAGAAAACAAGCCATAAATTATGTGATTTTTTTTTCGGGACATGTAAACCATGCAAGTGTAGCGAAATTTAATAGCTTTTTTTCCTTTATACGACCATGAACACAACATACTTATTCAGTGCCGTCTACTGGAACGCACACGACTCGCAGGGTCTGTCGTAAACATAGATTTTATGTCTCTCTCCCGATTCGTCACATTACGGCGCAGATGAGGGAAGCAAAAGGTCTACGCGGCATGAAAGGATTGTTTGAAGGTTTCCATCGCGAAAGGATGACGACATCGGCTGGATTTGGTCGCCGTTTGAATGTACAACAGTTTGCTGTTGGATTTTGTACATAACTTGAAGATGTTATGAGAAGGCTTAGAATCAACCATAGTGCCGGAAGTTGAAAAAGATTTATACGGATATTAACAGTTGAAGGCAAAGGCGTGAAATTTGGAAACGCGTTACTATTTAGATTATGCGTGCTATTAGATTGATGGAATTTTGTTGGAAGATTTATTGAGTTATGTATTCGACGGCCTATCGAAGACCAACAGCTAAAAAGTCTAACGATTAATGATAAATGTCATATTTCATTACAAAATTTATAACGAGAAAAAATCATCCACTTCCTACCTTTTAATGAAAATTCCAAAGCAATATAATACCCTAAAGAATTTCCACCTTTAACATTCCAATTGCCAGATTTAATCCGCCTTCCCCTAACAGATGAGTGCTGCGTGTTTGCATGTTTATGTTGCACAATTCAATTAACATTCTATCATACGCAAAAGCCGCACGGGAAAAACGAAGACAAAATCCGATAAAGGCACGTGGTGGTGGCGAGCTAACCTTACGGCGGCTGATCGATAAAGTGGTCGAAATTCGCTTCTTCGCTCTAGCGACCCGCTCGCTTCCAACGGTCGCTTCACACGTGCGGGCGTGCGCCGCCACCCCCACGCCAACATAAGCCGGCGGAATCAAAGTGCGGGTGACGTTGGTCACGTCGAGTAGTTTCGCCCATCGTCACCGTAAAGGTGCGCCGCCCAGAAGCAACAGCGGCAGGTCGGCACACCAGTGCACGGTTGTATCCATCGGGTCGCATAAATTATGCGCCACACCGCTGCTCCATATGCATTCTGCTGTTGGTGCATGCATAAATGCGCGTGGCAAACGGGGAGGAGGCGAATGGAAGGCCTTCCATCCGGGAAAGAATTGCACCCTCACTCGCACACACACACACACACACACACCAACGAAACCCAGCAGTACTCGATGGCGGCTCTAGCCGATGGAAATACCAGAGACCTAAGGAAACATTCCTTTTTGCCACCTGAACCGCCAGCAAGGTTTATGTTGACCACCTACACCTACCGACAGCAACACACCTTCCCCCCTAGGGACGGTCAAAACGCATAAGAATCAAATATGAAAAACACGCAAAACAACCCTCCACCCCCCACCGGGTATTATATGCCCTGTTTCCGTGCGAGCAACTGTACGCCCGGGTGTCGAGTGGGCATTCGATGGGCTTCGTCGTCGGTGCATTTTAGCTTCCCTCCTTCGTTTTTAACGCGGGTCCTTTTGCGGTATCGCGCGCACAGCCGCGCTTCGCTGTCGAGCGAGAAGGTGTCGAAGGAAAATGTTAAGCAATTGCTTTAGCGCGTGACTGGCACGAGGCGCAGCGGCGATTCGAGTAGGAAACGCAACACGAATGCCCACCACCACTCCGCACCGGAGGGAAAGAAGCATTCCAATGCATTTAATGAATTACTGCGAAGATGTTTTATGCCGCACATATCTGGGAGTCATTTTACAGTGGAGTGAAACAGGATCACTGGTTCTAACCTTTTCAACAGTAATCCTAAAATTGAAAAAAAAACTCTGCTGCATACACGTGCTACGGGCACAGTAACAATTGAATAAAAAATTGTCATCAAATTCATGACGTTACATTTGTATTAATTGGAAGCAAATACCATACTTCAACTCGTTTCCATGAAAATAAAACGCATTACCAGACTTTCAAGAAACCTTTTTAATGATAGATTGCACATTAAGATATATACATGAAGATATTGTTGTCGAACTTTGAACGAATATACTTCTATTCCTCAAATTACTATGATGTTTTCTCTTTCCGGGAAAAATGCATTTCCTTCGTTTTTATACGTTTTTGTTCTTCATTTTTCGTTGTGCGAGCGCATGTCTATAAAAAGGACGAACTCATTACTCGCGCAGACATCAAACTTCAAACTCATCGTCTCAAAAACAACGCATTGCATTCGCCTACTGCATACAAGAAACAACCTCAAGTTACCGCCCCCTGTAGGTCCTTTAGACAATGCTTTGTCTGAAGCATCGTACGGTTCGCTGGAGTTCTCTTACATGCTTTTTTATACGAGGATACGATTTTTTTTTACTCGAGCATGCGAATAACTATTCAAACCCGAACATGAAAACTTTATTTATGTTTCAAATGAACCGAACTCCTGCCCTTTTTTTCAACCCCGCGTTTTTTTTTTTTGTTGTATCATTTAAAATGGAGATAAAAGAGAGTACATTTGCAGTGAAACTTTTGATTGCAATTTCTCCCGCCCATTTTTTCCCTGCAGAAGAAGGATTTACCGCGCGCTACAGAGCCCGTGGAAAGGGGAGAGGAGGAGGTCTGTGTGTCTGCGTGTATTTCGGTATCGGGCGTCCGGAATCCGTCGAGACGCCGACACTACCACCCAACCCCCCAAGGACGCGAGAGTCCGCATAAACTTTGTTGCCACGTGCGCGTCCGCTGCCGGTGCGCTGCTGGCTGACGAACTCCACCTATTATTGTACCCTTGTTTTTTTCACCCGGCCCTTCCCAGCCAAGGACACCCGAAGGACGGCGAAAGCAAAATCGAAGGCATGTCAGTGTGCCGAACCAGCAAAAGCGTGCTTCTCCACAGAAGTAGTTTTCTTTGTTCGGATAGCGGTGCAGCGAACGCTGGGCGGGAAAATCCGATGAAAAACTCAAACCTTTTGTATAGGGAAAGCCGGGAGCGGTGGCGTTAACTGAAGCTGGTGCTGCTGCAGTAACCAAAATCGATATGACGAGGTGCAGAGAGAGAGGGACCGAAAGAGACTGAGCGATAAAAAGTGAGAAAATGCAGCATAAAATGTGCTGACACTCGCGCTGTGGATAAGAGCGGTTTCAGAAAAGCGGGACTGGAGAAACGGTGGAGGGGGATGGTGGATAAAAAACTCGGAGCCATTGTTCGAAAATCCTTTGCCTTTAACCATCACCACCACCACCACCACGCCTTTCGCACGAGGTGCACGAAACAAAAAAGCTAGGTCACGAAAGTGCAGACACATACGAGTGAGTGCACTCGAAATGGCCGCCAGTCTCTCCCTTTGCTACCCTCGCTTTCGTCCAACAACGATCATCCCTTGGGAAGGGATGCACTGGAGCGAGCTGCTCGATGATGGTGTTGACACCCTGTATTCTTAGCATCCCATTCTCCAGCGTCAAGTAGCGCTCCTCAAACTACACCCACGTGGCGCACGCTACGAAACACCCGAGAACCGTGTTGTCTCCCGCTGCCTTGCCCGTCGTTCAATGTATACATGTCGGGTGGAGAAGCGGGGGGAGGAGGTTGTTCACATTTTAATTGGTTCACTGACTTTCGGCACAGACACACCGTGAAGCTTTTTAGCACCCGAATTCAAAGGGAAGAGTGCAAAATGTGGCATATCTCGAGTGGGTGAACGCCGGTGCCTTCCTAATGCAAAACTTGCGCGATTTATTTTTACGACACATGGAGACTTGATGACAAAGCCAGTGCACGCTCTGCTAGCCCACCCAAGCCCCGCGTTTTTTTTTTCTTCCTGCAACTAGGTCATGTGCATGGGTCATTCGGTTTTATGTGCACGGCCAAGCGATCGATCGATCGAATGGATGCGGGACGGGAACTATTGTTTGTAGCGTTTTCTTTTCGATTTTGGAGGTACGGTGAGGAGCAGTTGAGATTACACCGAGTGCAAGTGCATCTGAACCAGTCCCTAATGACTTTGTCCCGAGCGGTGACATTTTTATTAGACGTATACAGCATACAGTGACCGAAAAAAAACGCTTGGGAGTAACTCTGTAGCAACAAGCAACAAATTTTGAAATGTTTTTATAAAAACCACTTAAATGGAATATCTAGAGTTATAAACTATTTTGAAACCCTTTTAACATGTTTTAAAAAAAATTTAACGTCAACAAAACCAGAATAACACATTAATGTACTGACGCCTACATAATAACCAAAATGAAAATGTTTATTTTGTTTTAAAAAATTTTTTTTTTTCCATTTTTTATATATTATTGGTACTGTTTTTTTTGCGGTCACTGTAGCTGTGGTTATGAATTTATGCTTGCATGAACACCCATCGCAATGATTCCAACTAAAGAGCAGGTTTAAAAGCTATTGCAATCAACATACAATAAGCCGGAGCGTGGATCATACCGATGGCATTTGATGTGAAGCGTGTGGAAGTACCGGAGGCGCGTATGATTTAGAATTACACACCTTCTCTGCACAATGCACACTCATTGACATCATTAGAACCATCGGCTTTATCGACCCAGAGGGAGAGAGTGCGAGCGAATTGTAATTTCAAATTTCATATCCAATATTGCATCCCTTCTGCACACACACACACACACATACATACACGACACGCAAACCCTGTAGGTGGAAGATTAGATCACGTTCGTTTCATCAGCACAGCAGTTGATGATTAGCAGATGGAGCACACCACGCTGCTCCTGGCGCTGTTGTGCAGTCCGTCGACGTTCCGTGCACAGCGGGAAGACACGGACTTACAACTAACGGATGGATGGATTGCACTGTGCTTGGTGCTATAATTTGAGCTACACGCCGATCTAGGGCTAGCCCCCGACCGAGGCTAAATCAATATTGTCAGTCAAAAGGGAGATCCTTGCTTCGGTGGTGTGAGGTTTTTAGTTTCCTCCCTCCCGTCCTGCGCGCCTGTGTGAGAATGCATTTATTGATCCCGCAATGACACCTTCGCCCAGACGACCAGATCTCACGCAGAGTACTACGGCAAACTGAACTGCTGCTGCTGCTGCTGCTGCTCGCTCGTAAATTACTCGCCCGCAATCCGGGTCAATCCCCGCGTGTGGTGGTCGTTGTGGGACATCATTTTCAATCTACGATCAACATGCGCGATGAAGAGTTCGCTTCGAAAAATCGATCCCAGTGCTGTGTGTGTGTTTCTGTACGTGCTGCCTTTCGAGCGTTGCTAAAGAGATTGCCGTTGAGGTTTGCGTAACGCCACTGTGGACACACTCGCAGCAGCACCTTTTTATGCTCCCGTGTGTCACAACAGCATCATGCAAAAATGGGACTGATCGCACTGAGCAAATCTCGTAGCTCTGCCGTACACCATCCATCCAATTTGCGCGATCGAGATGATCATCATTCCAACCGCGCGGTACGATCGTGTCCGTGACGACCCTTTAAAAAAAACGACCTGGCGTCGGCGTCGGAGCATCGATGCATTCGTCCAACATGTGCGAGCGAAGGCAACACACAGAAGCGACCGTTTGGTGCGAGGTGCTGCACGGGAAACCTTAGCCGCGATTTACGACGCTAATTCCCATGAACTGTGACTTCAATCATGCGGCTCTAATCAAACTGGAAGGCGCTACCGAACCCAGGAACAGAGGGGCTGCTGCTTCTTAACTCATACAGGAGAAGGAGGAGTAGAACGGAGTGCTCTCTTCTCTCGCGTTGGGAAGGCGCTACAGCAAATGACTTCTAATGATAGTTTCTCGCTGGCGCGCGGCTCGCTGTGCGCCGGATGGTATCGAAATGAAACTGTGCCTTAATGCTCGCGCCAGACGGGATGGTGATGGGCGCCCCGTTCGATGGCCGGCAATCGATCAAGCCCCGCAGGTCAAAAGTTCACCATTTTGCAGAAAAAAAGGGCCGCATGCACACGTACGACGCACCGGCCATGTACGATTGCATGCACACGGGATAATTTAGGGGTTTGCCTACCGACCCGTAAGTGAAGGGATTTATTAGCAAACAGCTTGGGTTGATTTCAATTTGTTGGTTTCAATGTTTTCATCACGACACCAAAGTCATTAGAGAATGAAATGTTATATTATGTCCGAATACAAATACAGCGCTTGGGGTATTAAACCACGCTAATTATCACCTGCTGTATCTGTAGGATAATAAACGAGCTTACACAAACGGTTATACAGTCTACAGTACACTACGGACATCTATTATTCTTGGCTGTCGTAAGTTACAGACAAAACTCAAACTCAACTCAAATCGGTTTGAGTTATAGCTTTAGGTGAATTATAGTTTTATTAAAACTACCTTTATACACTATCTTACAACTCTTCTAGAGCATCTTAAGGATCTTATGGACTAACCTTGAGAGAACTGGTAGTTATCTATTTTCAGGTTTTTTTTATTTACGCCTGTGAGTAATTAATCTCGTATAAATAGGTTCAGAAGCTTCGTAAGGGTATTTTGGTAGATCTACCAGTAGCAAAGTCACTCTCCACACATTAGAATCGAGATATCCCGACAACTACAATTAAAAACAACGCCTTTTTCTATTACATCTGACACATTCTATTACTTGACGAATCGATTGATCGATTTAAATAAATCACCTCCCGCGCTCGGTAGGATTGCTGCCACTGTTGGCCGCGAAGGGCTTTTCCCACGGCTCCATTCGCCGATGGCGGCAACCACAACGGGCTTCGTCGTCCGAGACGAGGAGAACTCATTCCTCATTTCCCGTGATTGCTAACACCGAAACCAATCAACTAGCAACATATTAAAGTGCATATGGACGCCGTCGTTGTCCCCGATGTGTGTCGGGTCGGGCAACTTACGCGCAGACCAGCTGATGCATTCCCCCACACCCACCCTCCAGTCACACCGTGCTAATTATGACGAACTAGGCTCAACCACCGTCACCGTCATCCTCCCCAATCCCAGCCAATGGACAGAACACATTTCCTGTGAAGTCCAATCACGACCGACCGGCCGACTACTGTAGGACACACACGCGCGTGGGCTTCTAAAGAGCCACGCGGTTCGTACACTAATCACACTAATCCGAACACCGCCAACACCGCCACAACAACTGCGAGGAAATGGGGTAAAAATCACAATCGCCACGTTCTCTGCCAGCTAATAAGACTGGGCCCGAGTTGTTGGTCGGTCTTGGTTTCTGCAGAGATCGATATGATCGATTGAAATGGCCGCTTGCGATCCTCTGCCTCCGGTTCCCCGCTCGTTGACGCCCGAGCGCACTGTTTCACGCAAAAACACACCGCTCCGTGGATGGTCCCTTCCAACGAAGAAAAGGATAGTGAAGGAAAATCAGCATATCATTCGTACCGCGATCGTAGAGAGGCTGCTGACCAGCCGGTGCTGTGTATGAACGCTTCACATGCAAACCGTGCCTGTGTATTTATTGTAACAAATTACAAGCACTAATTACCATAATCATTCGTCCGGTAGCGCTCTTCTCACGCCATCACGCGACGACGACAAGCCTTCCCGATTAGAGGAGCCATGGAGGGCTCTGTGGGGTGAAGTTGAGAATTAAAATAAATCGATAGCCCCCCATTACCACCGGACATGGCCGGCACATGCACATAAGAGATCGGGTAAGTGTGGCTTTCCCCTCTTTCTCAGAACGATAAATAAACGATCTGAGATTAGGTGGTTTAACGCCGTTTGCATGTGCCGGCAAATAGTACATAAACGTGCATTGATGCAGGATTACGAAGATACATTCGTATGTAGAAAGTGGTACACATTTAATGCATTAAAAACAATAATAACATGATTAAAAACCAGTCAAATTAACGGTACAATTAAATTCGATTTCTAGCGCATCATTCACTTTTGTATGATTTGAAGACAAAAGGATTCGTTTCTAAAAACGATTCGGTTCTCATCCACAAAAATGTCACAGAAAATTATTATATTCCTGTAAATATACATTTGAATATTAAAATCTTACCATTAGCTCTATTGCAAGCGAATAAAACATTCTTCAACAACCTCCAACTAATGATGATTACAACACCTTTCTTACTAAAACCAAAACTTCTTTCAAGCATTTTCGGGCGTCCAAAGCAAGTGCAAACAATTTGTTTTATAAGCTCCACTCAAGCCAATGTGCTTGTAGCTTATAACACCGATTAAACTTTAAAATTCAACTAACGAAAAGTTTCCGCTCCTCCCTCGCAAGCTCTCCCAATGATGCCCCCCGCACCACTCAACGTGTTTTCCCGAATGCACGGTCGCGCCAACGGTAATAGTTTTAGTCCCGCTGGTGCAATAACAATATCCAACCATTAATCCACTTGGCTTTCATCCCCCCGTGGACCGCTCCGTGAGTCCGAGAAGGCCGAGAAAGTGATAAACTTTTCTGCCGATGCTTCATTTCGCCGCCGTTCCTGATTGCTTTCCCGGTTGCCGAAACCGGGCGGGCAGCACACGATAAACAAAATGAATGTTAATACTACCGCTCCCACCTACTTCCCCCCTACTCCCTTCGCCCACGAGGACGCTGCGTTCACATGCACGGTGCATCTCGGACCGTCCCTAAACCGAACCGAACCGTCGGTCGCCGCCGCTGGGGAACTTTATTGCGGGGAAGATTTTAAAAACGAAAAAGTTAACAAACTCGGGCAACCATATCTCGCCCTCGGAGCAATAATTTTGCCTACCTCCCCTAAGCCTGCCCAACGCTAACGGCCGGCCGGCAGAGTAGAACGCAAATCCGATATTCCAAAAACGGAAAGGAAAAACCGCCGCTCGCCGAACCGCTCTCATCTGCTTCTGCCACCACCGCCGTTGGCAAACTTTTCTCACTTAATTTCCCACCGCCACGCGGGATTTGGCGTGAGCAGTGGGCGGAGTATGGTGGCGGTAGCGGCGGGTGGGATGTGTGTGTATTTTACGATTGGCTGTCGAAGCATTTGCCAACCCGCGCCCGGGTGCACGCGAAAGTCGCGCAAGGGCAAAGTTTTCGCGATCGTAAAGAGGAAAGAACGGCAGATTCTTTTGGGAATATTGCAGTGAAAAATGCACTTGTGAACCGCACCCCTTCCTACTCCCTGTGCCGTCCATCTCGCCGCGCCCCGTTAGTGTACATCATCACGCGCCAATGCAATTGCATTTGCATTAAGAACTTCTTCAAAGAGTCTCGGAGTCTCGGTTGTGCATTTTCCCCATTTCTCCATCGCTCGAAAATTTGCTCTTACCAACCGGAAGCAAATGTTTCGGGTTGATTGATGATGATGGCATTCTAATTGATTTTAATCTGCGACGTGCACTTTGGCACGAGCCCCGAGGGCTGCGGGAATAATACCGAATTCCGAATCGACATTCGATCGGCTACTAACCAGCCGGAAGTGTTTGAAAGGATATGGGATCAGAATCGTTTTTTCTTTTGCCATAATGCTCCTTGTGTAAGAGAGAGGGTGAGTGGATGTCGCCACAAGGGAAATATCGCTAAAAGCAGGCCCAGGCAAGTGTTAAATCTGCCACTTGGAATGCGACCAAAAGACTCGATTGGGAATCGTGCTAGCAGATTGGAGAGAATATGAAAAGAACGATTTTTTTTTATATTTTAATAAAACAATTGGAAAATTAAAAGCTATTTGTTACTTTAAATAATATAATTCTGGTACTAAAATTTTACCGAAAAGAAAATAATTGAAGTACAACGGCATGTACTTGACAAAAAGAAAAACACTCACCCAACCAATCATTTATTTCGTCACACACCTAATGAACATAAAGTCACAGACGAAACGGTAAAAAATGGTTAACTTTCTGCCGCGGATGGCAAAAAAAACCCCGTTGTCCCTTTCCCTTTAGCTGAGCCAGCTCCCCCAGCTACCGAACCCTGCGAAGCAACGGGGTGGTTGCATGCACAATTTAAAAATGCACTTTTCGTCAATGGTTATTTATTTCACATTCGTGGCCCACTTTTTGCCGCGTTTCGTTCCCCCACCTCCCAAGGCTGGTCGGTTTAGCTGACGTTACAACATTTAACGCGGTTTTTGTTTACGCGCTCCGTAACCGGCTTAATACCCGCTTTTAGGTGCATCATAAACCACAACACCAAACACAGCTCGGCGGTAGAAACAAACCCGTTCGCAGCGAGGAAAAACGAAATCAAATTTTACTAATTACACATTTCGCTGCGACAAAAAACCGAATGGTGGAAATGCGGAGGAGGGTGGGGGGGAGGGAGGGGTTGGGAAAGAACCATGCAAACAAGAAGCAGGGAAAGCTAAACAGCCGCACGGTGGAGTGTTATGCAGCAGCAGTCATTTCACATGCAACGCCGACGGCAAGCCCTCCCCCCGCTTCCCTTCGCCCGCGCGATCGCTCTGTTTGCATCGAATCATATAAACAAACACGCTGCAAAAACATGGATGCACCAGTGTCCGCAGCCCCGGTTGCATTGCAATTTGCATTAGCACAGCACAAAATACAGCACACACCCGCCATCATCATGTTGTTTGTGTCTTTTGCGTTCTCTTCCACCGAGCGGTTCCTCCGCCAACACGGAGAAGGTGAAGAAGGAGAAGGCCTACTTCCTTGCCGGGGCGCAAAAAGTTTGGTTTGTGTTCTAAACGATGGTTTCTTGGCGGTTTCTTGGCCGAGCGCATTTTGCATGGAGCTGCAGACAGGCAGTTGCCTGCAACACAACATATGCAATAGCGGCCGGCTGTTCGTGAGAAGAACGCGCGATGCTTTGGTTTATGCATTTTATAGTCGCTTCCTTAGGAAACATGTGTTTCATTTGCAAAGCTTCGTCTATGACGGTTTCGATGGTTTTTTTTATGCGCCCCATTTTGTTTGCTTATTCGCTCGTTAACGCAACACATTCGACTCGAACGCCAGCAGGTTTGTTGCATTATTAAAACAATCAACAAACAGCTAATGAGAAGTTTAGTGATTCTTTTTAGTTAGTTAGGTAACTTAGTTTTCTCGCTTTATGAAATGTTTCTTTAAAAATCGAATGCATCTAACGACGAATTTAGAGCATTAAAGTTCCAACTACCATGTGCCATTACTCAGTGTGTCCACAGTTAGCAACAAATCATTAAAAAGTCAACTAAATCCCGCATTTCTACATCCAAATTTGCGATTCTAAATATTATCAATCATTTAAACAGCTCTGGCAACAGCAAACAAACCCATAACATGCACGGTCCGTCATCGGATATAAACACACTACGCGAAACGACCGACAACAAACATACCTCGTTACATGCATCACACACACTTACACATAATAAACCAACCGGACAGCGAAGCAGACAAACAAACAAACGCCACCAAAGCACGCAAACAATCAAACAAACAAACTTGTAAAATGCACCATTGCACATCCGTCAGGTGTGCATGTCCCGCATCAGCAGCAGCAGCAGCTAATGTCATTTTCCCACCACCCGGGAAAAAAGAGACCCCCTTATTCTACCTCTTTCTACATTCCAAAAAGATGCATTTTGGACGCACCCCGCAAAAGAATTTAGCATGCATCGCATGACAGTGGAGCTTCCGGAGAAAGAAATTCGAGATTGCTTACATACACGGAGCGGGGAAAGGAGATTTATTTCAAAGCCTGCTGCTTTCATATTATGACCAAAGGAAGAATATCAAAATGTCTTTAAAAAGATTTTTCAGGCATAGATTTTTACCATACAATGTCCTGAAGAAGGTGAATTCGGTACTATACAATATCATGAAAAAAGGTCAATTATCGATTGACTAATACTCTTCTTCATCTGGAAATTCTAACAAACCAAACGCCACGTACAGCAAGAAACCAGTAATCTAGTTTTGCAACAAACGTTTCGCTAATTTTGCTCTCAGTCAGCTTGTTGTCTTAGCAGCATAAATACCATAATTACGCCCAAAGCAGCGACGATCGCATCGCGAAACCTGCCGTGCCATTGCAAGATGACACAGTCCGGCTCCCACTTTGCTGCTCCCGGGGTTATTCTTAGCCACAGCACAAGCCCGTATTTATTTGTGCGTGAATTTGCCAACGCACGGAGAGACTCCTCATCAACGGTGCTTACTCACACGTACTGTCCCCCCGCAGCAGGGGGCAGCATCCCTACAAAATAATCTACCGCTGCCGCTGCTGCTTCAAATCATATCCGCATTACGATGGTACCGGTGGATCGCAAACTAGACGACGTCCGGACTCTGTGTCAGCGCTAAGTCCTGCGGCAAGTAGCATCATGTCAGCGAAAAGGAACACCACCCGTGCTCGTTTTCTCCGCGACCATTTTTGCGCGCTGGCGAGGAAATTTCACTCACCGGTGGTGGAACTGGGCGGTGTCCATGTTCGGGGTGTGGTATGAAGTACATACAGATACACACACGTACACCGTTTTTTTTTTTTTTTTTTCGTTTTGTGGTTTTTGCTCTATCGGTTCGCAAGCAGCCAGAAATAACATCGTGATGTTGCCTTCACCGCTCTCCCCCCGCCAGGCGGGACTTACAGAAACCCCACCAATATCCAGGAAGCGAACCAGACACTCACGTTCCTGCTGACACCCGGGCGGCGGATCAACGTCGAGCGGGTGGAGGACACGGAGGAGGCACCGGACGACAGAATGTTCCTGTCGGTCTCCGTGAATGTTTGCGCTCCCGCTGTCGGCACGAAAAGCGATACTTTTTTGCGCGGTTTGTACACGGTATCTCCAATGCGAGGGAGGAAGTGGGCAGAAGAGGAAAGGAGACTGTTGGACGGCAAAACGGAAACATATTTTCGTTATTTAATCAAACGCGGTTGTGAAGGCATACGCAAAACATGCGCAACACATCGCGAAAGAGTGCAATATTCCGTCAGTTATTGTTCGTAAAACTGAAAAATCAATCGATCAATACTGATTAACGAAATAAGTAAAAATATTAATTTTGGTCCTTCAAACCGGATCGACCTGAGTGTCTGCAAGAGCAATGAATGATTGGCGGAACGTACAATAATTTGTTGAATTTCCTATGTTTGTTAGCAACCAAAATAAGGTTAGATATTATCAATTTCAATAAAACAAACACGATTCAAGTTCAAGAATAATTCAATGGGCCGCGATGCGCCAAACATCGTACCCACCGAACGCGCCACTATCCTGACAACTCTCACACTCGCTCACACCACACACACACACAAAACACCAGGCACAATGGCCCCGTCGTTTCGCTCTTCGCTCTACCATCGGCATCCCAGACCGAAAGGGAGGGAAGCGATAAAACGGGAACAACCCCACCGGAGGAGTTCGGCATGCCCATGCGCAGCATGGTGATGGTATCCTGCGGGATATCCTCCCTGCTGCAAAAACCCAACGACGCCGTATTCCATAAATAACCTTCACGGTGTCCTTCACGAACCGGGCACACTCGGGGAGGGGTGGGGTGTGTGTGTGTGGGATGACGTCGTACACCATCGCTCGCCTCCGACTGCGGCCCCTTCTGTCCCGTCCAGCGCAGGACACCCTAAGTCGGGATTGAAAATGGATCTACGATTCGTTTCATAATTGCCTGCCTCGGTGGAGGAATGTAAGAACGGCGCCTACTGCGTAGCAAACATCAATCACGTGACGGTGGGTCGGGAATTGGCACAGTTTCGCGTCCATTATAGGCTAAACACACACAAGCGTGTGTGCACAAGTTGATTTCCTTTCTATGAACGTCTGCAGTGGAAAATTTCACTTCGGTCCGCCTCACCCCGCAGAGGCGAGAGGAATTTCATTTTTAGTCTTACGCAAAAGAAAAGGAAAGGTACCTTTGGAAATGGTAAACTACAGCAGGTCAATCATCTCCCGATTGCGTTTTGTCTCGTTTGCAATCAATGAAATTACGCAACGTTGTGCGCACCTGTTGTAGGGCCGGTTTCGTGGGAATAAAATCGTTCCCGTGCAGAGGAGGAGGAAGAATAGTTTCCGTGATTCGCAACTCACATTCCACGAATGCCGTAAATTTCGTTGGAAGAACTGCTGGATGTCGGACTAGGAAAGACGTACTAGACACTGGAGCTTTAAATAAAAAAAAACTAGTGTTAGTAAAAAGCATTTGCACCCACCATCCCATTGGGTGACACTTTTCGCGCACGCACACACCACAATCCATGACATATAAAAAAAAAGCGTGACCAACCGGAAACCGGGCCGCCCGTAAGGACGTCGGTCTGGAGTGCGAGCGTGCCTTGCCGTGTGATGGAACGAAACGGCACGATAGCTATTTTCGAGGCCAGCAAGAATACGAACACCCCCAACTCCTACCACACCCTTCGACTCGGGTAGGATGGATGGAGCCCATGCTCTCGCCAGACGTCGACGGCGGCGACGGCGGCTGCCGACACGAAAACCGCGTTTCAGGCGCCTTCCAGGCGAGTCGTCTCGTCTATTGATTTTACGCAAAAGCACACATAATCGCGCCGGCCCGTCCCGACGACGACGACGACGACGACGACGTTGGTGCTTCGTTCACCGAATGTCCTTTCCGCTCACCCCGGGACACTCTTTTCCGGTTCGCCAGTCTGGGCCACCCAAACGTCGGACGAGGACGACGACGGCTCTCGCGCTGGGGCTGCCTGCCACGCCATCAAATGCGTCTGTGTATGTGCTACGTCTGCGCAAGGACAACCGGAGAGAGGATACGTGGGGCCGCACCACACCCTGCCACTCACCGGCAAGGCGAGCTCGGGACGGTGAGTTCCACTTCTCCAGCCGGAGGTGAGTTTTCGCCTTCTCTCTCGCTCTTTTCCCGGGAAACTGGATCGCTCTCCCGCGCTCGGTGTCGGTGTCTAACCTAAAATTCTCACCCGTCCTATAAAACAGGACCAGGACGGTTCACTTCCCTGTGCATCGGCAGCACCTGCATCCGGCCAGCAGCACGGCAGCCCTTTTTCGGCACCAGCTGCTATTTTCGTTTCTTCCAAAGCCTCACTTACTTCATGTTCTAAAAAATGAGCGATTGATGACGGTAAGATAAAACGTACTCGTTCTCCCGAATCGCGATGTGCTGCAATGTAACGCGCCTGTCGGTGGAGATCCTTTCCGAAGCGAATCCTTTCCCGACAACAACAGAATCCAAGCAACCATGTTATGACGCACTTAAATCGCCCGCAATCGAGGGAGTCCAACAAGGACGAGGGCTTATGCTGAGGACCAACTCAGGCCATCTCCAGTTGTGTGTTTGTGTAAGTGCGAGGGGTAAGGATTCTCGGTGGCACACCATCGTACGGGCAGATTTAGGACAGGTACTCAACCGGCAGCTCACAGTAAAACATCCAGAAGGCCCTCTTCTGTCTGCTCCCGTAAAATAACTCATCCATTATAATCCGTTGCGCAAATGGCCACCGCCGCCGACGTGCGATGGGCAGAGCGCGCTGTACGTCGGACCAAAGCGAGACGGAAGTTGTCTGGAGTGCCTAGATCCTAGACGACGGGCTGGGTTCGCATTCCACGTTTGGCGGGAGCGATGAGCGAGAGCGAGGGGTGACGTGTGTTTTTCTACCACGTGCGCAGGCAGAAACGAGAACACCGTGTGAGTTACCTCATGCGGGGGTGTGAGCTGCTGGTCTCCCTTCTTCCACCTCTTCCCATTCCACCTGCCCTACGATCCTGCCTCAAGCAGCGAGAGCAAAGAATTGAGCTGTCAACAGTTAGACGAGCAGCTCTAGGAGCTCGTAGTGAAAATACTCTTTCTCTCTCTATCGTTTTCTCTCACAGTTTCAGGACTACATTTCACCCCCACCCCACTCATGACATGCAAGAGTTTAACCACCGCCGGAGGGGTGTGGAAGGTGTCTAGGCAAACATTGACGCGTTGATAACGGGTACGGGAAACACACTGACAGGTTAGGTTTGCTTTATTTTCCCAACATCCCCTGACATCTGGCTCCGGATGGAACTACTGTGTGCGAGTGGACGGGCGGCATGTCACGCGCGGGGGTTGTGTTTCGATTTTTACTGACTTTACCCATCCATGCGCTTCACAGGGAGCTGCGCGGCGGACACAAAAACGTCCCGAAAGAGAGTGTGAGAGAGAGAGAAAGCAATAGTGAGCGAAACCGAGGCAGGTTACATGGGGAACAACCTTGAACCAAACTCAAACATTGCCCCCCACCCGTACGCTCCATTGCCACCGGTCACCAGCAGAGTCCATTAGTAAAAGTGGCATAAGAGAGGCGAGCATGAGAAAGCATATTATTGCAGCATAAATAATTATTCCAAGCAACATGACACTGGCAGCATTTAATGATTGCTGGACTGACAGGCGACATTCATCGGTCGCGATGGCGATTGAAAGCAACAGAAACCCGATACGGGGATAGCCACGGCACAATGGGAGGATAATTAAAGCACCACAACAGACGGCAGCGCCGTTCGTCCGATCGGCGATGGTGATGTTTTCCAGCAGGAAAGCGCGCTTTGTGAAACAGAAACAAACAAGCTGGTTGTTGTGCTTCTTTTTTTTTCATTTCGGCGCAAAAATCATTACGACACTTTGCTGGCTGGATTGCTCAAGATTGCTGCATCCCAGAATATTGGTGGATATAAAGTACACACACTTAAAAAGGTCTTAATAATGTGGGTACGTGTACTAAAACCAATTTTAAAATATTTCTTTCACTTCCAAATCGACAATTGAAACCGATTCCGGAGTGTACTAATCTCAGCGCTTACCAACAGCTTCACGAAGTGACATCGGCGAGAGTTCGTTATGGTTCCCAAAAAACTCTCGATAGCAGATATATTTCTATACTTATAAATAACCATTTTTAGATGTTGTATATACATTCTTTAACAAATTAAACCAAATGGTTTCGTTTTTCATTCGATACAATCAGGTTTTCATCCTCCTCACTCAAACACATCAAATGCCACTCTTTAAAAACGTCTCTAATTGGCATTGAAAAACAAAAAGTGAGACTTAAAATACAAAGATTGCAGTACGACGCACACACCCACACCGACCCCAAACGTCATTCACGATCCCAATACGGATCCACCGTAAGTGCCATTAGGTTAAGGTGCCGCCGTAGGCACATTTCCATCACACCGTCTAATTGGATTTTCAACACCCCAACACCCAGCGGAGGGCTTGACATCGGTCGACCGATGTGAAGACGCTAGGGAAAGCTAATAACGTAAGCTCCCCTTCCCGCCTACACAAAATAAGAAACGACCGTAAAACAAAACAAAAACTACGCAACTATTCTCGGCTACCGTGCCTTCCACTGTCAACACACACAATGCATGCAGCGCGTTGGAACTATTTTTTCCGCTGCAGCTATTTCCAACACACACGCGCCAATACCTCCCATTTCTAGTCTTAGTCTAGTCTTTTGCCCAATCACACTGGGTAACGTTTTTAATAACGTCAATGCAAAAAAAAATCCTAACTCGAGGAAGACTGGACTTCTCACAGGATTGTCTCGTGCACCGAGGTCGACGTCGGACTCCAAGCAAGAAAACAGCTTCCAACGACCACCCTCTCTCAAGAGGCGGTGGAGTCACACAAACTAGACTAGAGCAGAGAATAGAATGACGCATGGCAGCATAGAAAACAAAATTATACAACGAAAGCACAGGAAACGGTGCCGCAGGAAGTATCATGGCGGAAATGGACGCGAGAAACGTTCGGGCGGGATGACGACGCCGGCAGCAGCTCTCGACGACGACAATGTGCACGGTTCGTTCATAACAAGCTAGACACAAGTGACAACAAACTTGGTGACAGTCAGCCTGGCGCGGCACAAGTCCCAAACAATATCGGCCCACCCACATTGCACCTCCCAAACCGTCTAACGCAGTCGTGTCTTGTTTTTAACATCGCTGGACGGACAATCGCTTGGGTGTTGTGAAGACTATGTCTGGGATTTGTAATCAAAAGAATATTGAGTTAATTGAAATTGTAATTGAAAATGCTATATTCAATCAAAATGTCACTGAATCCTAAGGTCCTTAACCTTAGGTCAATTTTTTTATTTATTTTTAAACCGGGCCAGGAAGTTGAGGACTTTTGTTTTTCAAAACACAATCTACCAATTCCCATCTTTGCTCACATCCAAAAGAGATCAACGCTACTAGGCGGGCCATGCAGGATCGATGCCTCTTAGACTTTGGCTTCGTTCGATCATAATTCTTTTCCACCTTTCACGTTCGACATTTGAGTGAATCAAAGATTGGGACGTTGATAGAAATAGGAAACAATAAGATTCAAAAACACAAGATGCACTCCAAAATAAGGTTTATACGTTTCAAGGGAAACCGGGTGAGGGGAACCGAAGAATCAGTGACATTTGTGTGCCCTTTACTTACATCTTTCCTTCTCCACCCACCGTTGCAGCTCCTTCCCGACAGCACTGAAAAGCTTGACTTTCATTAGACAAGCATATCCTCGGCTGGTACTTGCGCTGAAACACACTCCCCCCCTCTTGACAGCAGATTCCTTTGAATCTGCATTCCATTCAAAAGTGAAGATCATCATCCTCATCATGTTTTACCCAGTGGAGCCAAATTCAAAGGAATCTCTCCGACACTCCGTGTGCAAGAAGGCTGGTGCAATCAAGCTGTTCCCACTCGTCAAAGGACTTCTGGGCGCTCAAGGACATCCCCAGCAGCAGCAGCATCGAGTGACACATATATTTGACGCCTTCGGGGGCAGGATGGGTTGGTATAATCCTCCAGCGCACGGATATGCAGTGTAGCAAGGGATATGATTTTTCATTTTACGACCTACATATGCGGAGGCGCTTTCGACTTTCGAGTTTCGTCATCTTGCGTTTTGTCTTACTGGATGATGTCGCTGGAGGGTGTGTGTGTTGGTGTGTTGTTTCATTTTCTGACTCGCGGCTCGAGATGGCTCTCGTTTGGGTAAGGGACTGCCAGATCACACTTCACACGTCGCCGCATCCGCGAACATTTACTTGACCCAGTGAATCGTTGGAACTGGGTCGCGAACCGAACGAGCTCGGCATTTGTTGCTGGTGTTTTCACCGAAAAAGCCTGCCGGCATTGTACATCCTTAGCACTAAGCACTCGATGGAGTTTAGAAATAAAGCCTAACAAGGTGCATTATACGGCAACGGTACATCCACCAAAGAGTATCATCCAAATAAGTGGTGTGAAATCGCGAGAGTCCTTAGAAAAGGCGATAGCCGGCAAGCGAGACGTTTTAACATTAAAAAATAGTTGCCTATTGCCTATTCTGAGTCAAGATTCCGCAGTTGCTACCCTTTTCACGATGGAGTCGCCTGGTAAGTTTGAAGGAAACGAAAGCGAAGATTTCCTAGTATATCCTCTATGGTTGGGCAGTTACATACCTAGAAGAGAAAAAAGAGAGCGAGAAAGACAGAAAAGGTCAAAACGGTTATTGATTATTCAACTTGTGCATAATTATTCATGAAAATAGAATGTTTCCAAGCGAACACTGAATGTGTGAGTGCTTATATTTTTTCACTCTTCCTTTTCTATTTCGTTGTGAAAATGATTTAGGAAACCATTTACGGAGTGTTTGCGCCCTCTGCTAGTTCGGACAGCGCGTGAAATCGAACGGAAAACAGGGCGTGGGCTTTCGTTTAAAGCATGAATTATTTCTCATCCGATTCGGTGTAGCACCCCTTCGCGCGGCGTGTGAAGACCCACCGCAGTTTTCATAAAATATGGAACAACAATGTGATCGAGCTGCCTCCGTGAGGAGAGCCACGCCGCTTTGGCCGAGCGCGTCATTTCTAGCGGAGCTTAAAAAGCGCCAGAATCGCGGTTTTTCTTATGATAATAAAACAAAATGACCATCATGTTGCGCAGGGCAGAGCGTCACATTTCGGCTCCGCACTCCCGAAACCTGACAACCGACGAACTGTGGGAAAGGAAAGTGGAAGTGAGTAATTGTCCCAAGGGCACCACCCTTACAAAAAAAAAAAAACCCGCGCCAGTAGTTTACCGACATAAAAACGCCTGGACGTGGGCCACACACACGAAAGGCCTCAGAGAAGGAGAAAAAGTAAAACGAAACCCCGAACTTTAATGCCCTCCCGAAACAACGCGCGCACCTAATTGACTTTTTCCAAAGTTACGCACGGCCGTTCGTCGTCGCCATCGCCCGGGACAGTGTTGTGTTACATCGTCGCCTCGCACGCATCGGTGAGCCATCGCCGCCCGACAACGTGCAACGGGGAGGAAGGGGAATCGGTCCCGTATCCTTCCAGAAAATTCCTGGAGCAAATTGCGCGCCGCCGCCACCGCTGCCGGGAAAAAAATCGATAACGCGCTTATATACTCCGGAACGCCCGAAAACGGTGTGCACACACGTACGAAAAACACCACCAAAGACGGTAGCATAAGAGCGGCAGGAGCACAACCCGAGACCTTGCCGATTCCGGGAATTCCGGGACCTCCCCCCGGAAAAGCGCGCGGAGTCGGAAAAGTAAATGAATAAATAAAAAAAAAAAACACCGCCCACCGCTTGGTGGTGATGATGACGAAGGAGCGCTTTTAGAAGCCCTGTCTGGTGGCCAAAGGCAGCGTTGGTAGTAAATGGAACCTCTCCTATCCTGCAGATCCAGCTTTTTTGTATCTTTTTTATGTGGGACACATCGACCAGGGAGTAGCCAGCGAAAGCGTGTCCATAGCGAAGAGATGACGAACAAAAATGAATGTGTCTATATACATTAATTATATACGCAATTCGGGCATTGTGTGTCCCCCAATTGTGCTCCAGTTCCGTTGACCACAAAATAAAGGAAAAAGTTTTAATATTATTAACTTCAAGGACACGAAACGCATTGGTCTGTGTTGTTAGGCAAGAGTTACAAGAAAAAGCTAGAGTTGTTTGGAAGCTCAAAATCCCAAAAAAAGGGTTTATAACACCAATATAAAGTGAAGATTTGCGCCTCAAGGTATGCAATCTTGCTTTCTTAGTTGTCTAATTTGTCAAACTGATTCAATTTTAAATTTAATATTTTCACATATTTTCAATCGTGTCAATTCAAATTTATATTTGTATGTATTTTCTGCAATAAATACGATCTTCTTGGCGCTCACAGAAACCAAAAAGCATTTTATAAATTCCTCCCTTTCAACCTTCACTGTTCATATATTCCTCGGGGGCATCAAACTAGCGAAATTCGATTGGCAAATAAAATCGAAAGTGAAAACGCAAACGATGCACAGAAATCGAAATATGCGTAGGATCATGGTACCGAGGGTCAAGTTACTAAGTTGCCACCGAAGGTTCGAGTTACTTTCCTTAACAAAACACTTTTACTGACGAATGAAACGAACCGAACGATCGTTCTAATCTGCTTCCATTTGGGTACACAGTGTGCGTAAACGCACACGGGCAGGCAGAATGGAGCGGGCAGGCAGAATAACAGTAACGGAACGTCCACCACAGCCACAAACACCCAGGACCCTTATATACCACAACACGCCAACACTGTTCCGTCTGGTTTCTTTCTTTCCGGGCCGTATTTTGGCAGTCTTTTCGCTGCAGTAAAACTGTGAACCGCCTCGTCCGGTTTAGGCTCAGGGAACGGTTTCGATACATAACCGAAAGCTTCCTCCCGCCGGGATGAGATTCGGGACGCGGAACGGGAAGTTTCCGAATAACATGGGGCGGCAGGGCAGTGTGCGCACGGCACGTACATAAGAAGCCCGTCCAGACACGCACGCAAAACCGCCGAGCGAAACTTTCTGGAGCCGTACCCAAACTCCCGGCCAAATCGGATGATTTCGCCACAGGGAACCGCCGACCGACACGTGTGGTTGTGTGTGTGTTTGGCTCGGCTTGAGCCCTCCCGGGGGTGGTTGCGTAGGTGTGCTTCATCGAGCGATACCGGGAAGAGATCCAGGATACGGTGTGGTTCGGGAGAGCTTTTGCTAATGCGTCGTATCCCGAAAGCGAACCATGCAAAGAGCGCGATTGAAAGTGAATACGGTGCCGTTCTGTACCAGCAGCAGGCTGAGAAAAAGGCATCACTTTACACTGAAATAAGATGGTGCCGAAAAACGGAACGATTTTGGGACAAAACCGGGGAAAGTTAGACCAAAATTGTTTCGCTCCCAGCGTGATCTCTTATCACTTCACTTTCAACCGAACCGGGCGGACAATGTCGCAATCAATCTTATCCTCGTTTATAGCTCGGTTCCTCCGTGCGACGGCTGCGCGAGGGTTTGTAGCTGTGGCTGCCACACTGCGTCGTTGCGACGAAAATCACATAAAATCTTAAACTGGACTTAGGATACGCAAACACCACCTTCTGTTCCCTCTCTCTCTCTCTCTCTCTCTCTCTAGCTCCTTCTTACTTTTTCAAAGTCGCTCTCGTTCCACAAACTCTGGATGCCACCGGATTTGGCGCACGGATGGAAGATAAATGGGTTAACATTTAAATTGCTCGTGAAGCGCGCTCCGTTTTGCAGGCGGATTTCGTTGTAAAATAAATGACGACCGCTGGAAAACGGAATTAGCTGCCCGTGAGCAGAAGATGGATCTGGTGGTGACGTCGGATGGAAAATGAAAAAAATAAACTAAACGTTACGAGAAACATTTTGCGCCGCGAGTGCTCGTACAGGCGCAAACATTATCGACCAAATATTTTGCAGCTTTGCCACTGGAAATGTGCATGCCACACCCAGGTACGATTGATTGCGATCGGAAGAAAGCGAAATTATGGTTCTTCTCGTAGCAGCGCCGGTAGCAACAAAAAAAAACACCCCCGATGCCTTCTCCCATCATTTCACGTCGTACAAATTTCGGGTGTAGGCGTTTTGCAGAAAGCGAGGTCTCGATTCCGGGTGTGTAATATGATCGAAACGAGCAGCATAAGATACTGTGTGTATGTGTGTGTGTGTGTGTGTTTAGAGAACAACACGAAGGAGCGAAAAATGACCTGAAAAGACCAGCGAAAGGTCAAAGCGATGCCTTCTCTTTTAGCATCATCCTGCGTAACATTTACGATTCGACGAAACGTTGCGGGACGTGAATGGCATGGCACCGACAAATAGTGGAAACAGGTTTCTACACTCCAATCATTCCTAAGCATACAAGGAATGGATTTGGAATGGAAATATTTGTAGCAAGGGAAAATTCTAAAAGCCACCAGGCGTCTCCATCGAGCACGTGGATGCAGTAAAGTTTATAAATGCCCCCTTGCGGCTCATTGGCCTACTTTTAAGTGAAGTGATGATAAAGTTATGTTTTCTGTACTGGTTAAGATCATATTAAAATATTTTATGTTATGAGAATTATCTACATTTAAAACAAAAGTATCTTTTTATGACAGCTAATGGAATTAGGAACATATAATTTGTTTGTTATACAAATAGAAGAATTCTACATTCCGGTTCAAATCAATCAGATAAAACCAACAAAACATGACATTTGATGCAAGGCTACCAAAAGCGTGAAAAAATAACCGCCCAAGTGAAGACGTTAAATCGCATTGGTGAGCATCATTTTCGTGTTGGTCATACAAAAATATTTCTCAACCATCGCAAAATGGCACATAAAATTAACAACCCATTGAAAAACATGATTCCAAACCGGTTTACTTCATAATTCCATCCAGAGCTCAGCTACACGCATTCTTGTTACTTCCTTCCACTTAAAACCTACCAGCGCAGCGACACCCGATGACAAATTTACCATGAAAAATGTGTTTGTTTTGCACGGTGGCCACCCGTAGCATACCATGCTACTCAAATACACGCACGCACACACTTGGAACGCATCTCCCCGGCGCGTCCGGGAAGGACGTGCTCGATTTCCAAGGAATGGGATCCAGCAGTCTGCCGCCGGCCGCCTCCCACTTTGTGCGGAAATTTGGCGGGGCGCAAATGTTGGCGCTCGTTTCGGCTGGCGACGCGAAAACGCTGTCGCCGCTCATTTGGCGCGACAGTGTCGGGATTCAGCAGGCCCTCCCCTCTTTCCGTTCACTCCCTTCCCTGTATTGGAAGGTTCCATTTGGTCAACAAAAACAACTCTCGTGAAGCGTGATGGTGGTCCCGTCGATCAGTCGGACGAAAAAGTTCACCCATCATCATCATCAGCACCACCATCATCACGAGCATTATCATTGCGAGCAATGGGGTGGGAAGGATGGAGTAGGTCCGCACCCGAAACGCGCACAGCGGTGTTTATGTCGCGTGCATTTGACCGTCGCTTCGGTGGCGCTTCCTTTATAGCCCCCGGTTCGACGACGAGAAGCGGTCGCGTACGAAACGGATATCGCAAACTTCCCCGCGCACGTCGCAATGAAATTGCCGCCGACCATTAGGCCAACCCCGAGAGGAAAACAGCACAGATTTATGGAGAGGTTGCAGACACACATACACACAGAAAAGTTGAGAATGCTTTTCTATTTTTGGACAGGCCTTTGCCACGATGACGATTCAATATTCGGAACGCGGGCGAGAAATTTCACTTTCTTTCACGATATCCTGCATTGCTTTCTCCCTTTCCCCATTTCTCTCTCGCGCGTTCTTTCTCCTTATCTTACATTCGACGTAGAGAGCCTTGTGAAAATTGTATATCTACTGCTCTTTCCTTTCCTTTTCTTTGCAGCAATTGTGGTCGATCCTTGCATCTTTGAAATGACGACACCCAGATTACTCCCGGTCCACTTTGGTGGCAATTCTTTTGCAAAAAAGGATCCTATGAGCGCCAAAAAAAAAAAACTGCTAACATATCGATGCGCTCCACCTCTAGCCATGTGCAATGTGATGAGTGAGCCCCTCTTTCTTTCTCTCTCGCTCTCTTCCTGTCTTCAAGCACATCCGGGTTTCACTGCCCCTTATCGTGCAATCATCAATGCCGTCCCCACCGACAGTAGCGAAAGGATGCTGGGTGGGGAGACGTGTGCACGAGGGCAAGGCGTCACAAATATTGGCGCTGGCAGAGACGAACGACTTCCAAGACGCCGCCGTCGCCGCCGTCGGGGCGAGCGAAGACGCAGCAACCACACACCGACCGCGACCCCGTTTCGCCACCGCCATTTTTGATCGTCCGTCGCCATCGTTGTCGTCGTCGTTGTCGTCGTCGTTGTCGTCTCTGCCGTAAGCGCAATCCTTACAAAAAAGGGACACGCAGAGGCAAAAACTGCAAACGTCTGCAGATAAAAAGCACACACAGTCGCCTGCATGGCGTGCGAGAGCGGAGAGAACAACGGGCACGCAACTACTTGCGGACGCTATTTTCCTGGATATCTTGCCCTGTTTTTCCGGGATAGCTGATCGCCACGCTCTGCAGGAATCCACTCAATTCTTGGTAGCCACGAGACAAAACAAAAAAAACGCACGAGAAGTGATAAAATTTTATGCTCCTTTCTCTGGGATTCGAGCTTTTCGATGAAACCAAAAACAAACCTACGAAGGGAGTGTGAGGGAAAAACCACTTCCACTTAACGGAGCGTCACGGCGATTCCTGTTTGACGATATCACGGTCACCAGCCAGCACGTTAGTTTATGAACGGTTCCGGAAAAACGGAATCGGTTTTTCGCTCGCGAACTAAAGACGGTCCTTTTTGTGCATGAAAAAATCTCTGCTTCTGCAGAAAACATAGTATCATTTTTGTTGAGGTTATACCAGCCTCAAATTAGGATGTCACAACAAAAATCCTTTTCAGATCCTTAAAGAGAATTAATAAGCATAATTTTTGGAGGTTTTGTAGCAGCTGCTGCGTTGAAAGTTCTATAATGTTTGTAGCTCACAGTGTTTATAACTCTTTCTTCTGGAAAATGTTGCTCGTAGGAAAAAAGGAATAATTTACTCTTTCCACAGATGTTGAACTCCTTGTTTCTTCAATAAGATTCAAAGAGTCAACTTAAAAGAGCTGAAAAAAACGAAAAACTACTCTGACCGTTATTAAACACAACTGGCTATTTTTATATGAGCAATCCGGCAACAAACTTAAATTTCCTTCCCAACTTTTCATCGATAGTTGGGAGGAGGGTCGCTTGGTATTTTGCAGTCGCATCCAAATCTTGCCTGTCAACAGCAGCTCGATGGCGCATTTGCTCGCTTTCCTGTCCCTCCCATCGAAGTGCGTGTGCATGCGTGCACGCCCGGTAGCCAACAGCGCACGTGGTAGCCCTCCTCCCTCCGCCCCCACCTCATCCCATTTCCTGCATCTCACCAAAAAGTTGTTTTTATAGCCTTTTGTGCGTCTGACAGGAATATGGTAATAAATGTCAGGACATCTGAAGGACAACATACCACCCGAGGACAAGTCACGGTGGATCGGTTTTTCTGCTAAATCTCGTTCCGTTTCGCAAACAACCTTTCTGCCCGCTGTCCCCGGATCCATCTCCTGCACATATTTCTCAACCCTTACGCAGCCAGCCAGGCTCCAGCAGGACGATAATGCAGGGAGAGTATAGTTTAATGTGTGCGTTCCCTCGGCCAAATGAATCGTCGTCCCACTTTCGAAACCCAGTCAGTGTCACGCTTTCTCTTTCTCTCTCTCGCTTTCTCGCGTGCACTACGACGTGGAATCTCACTCCATGCGATTGACCGCATTTCCTCGCATGTCTCTCTGCTACATCCACCTCCTTTCCCGGAGGAAATCTGGCGTGGCTGTGTGTATGCTACACCAGGGGACGGTAGCAAAAAAAGGGGACCAAACTACTCAGTTAATCCTTGTTCGAGCTAAATGGAGGGTAAAACCAGGACACATTCAGTAGACCCATTCGCTGCCATTATCTCCGTCCGACCAGATCCCTTATTCCAGGGAACGCACCGTGATGTATTCTGCAGCGTTCTGGATTGATCCACACACATGCAGACACACACACACCCTTTTCCCAAATGTTTGTCCTTTCCGGGGATAATGTGTCACACACGCGCGCGCGCGAAAGCGACCAAACCTGGAACGGTACACAATTAATTCAATTGAGTGTGAAAGCTACCGTCCGATTTTCCATTGTCACCATCACACGGCGGTGGAAGGAAAACGGTTGGAAGTAATTTCACCACACGCCGTCAATTATCACGTGTGGGATTTGTACGGAAGGAGAAACAAAAAAATACCATCAGTTAAACTATGTTGAACAATTAATCACAAAATGTGAGTTAGTGGGATGTTTTTTTAGAATAAAAATATTAACAAAAACCGAAAAAAAAATTAACTAAGCTTCTAGAACCTCATTTAATTTATTTTAAACGTCCTTTGTCCTTTGCAAATCCTTACATCTCATTCTACTTAATATAGCGATTTATAAAACTATAATAAAAACCCTAATTTCAAAATCGCTGTCTCCCGATCACTAAAAGAGACTTTTGTTATTATTTATTGCTCTTCAATGTCGAGTTTGTTCTCTCTAAAGTCCAAATAAAAGTGGGAGCAAAGACCAGTTTTAATATGTGATACCACATTGTGTCTTGGATAAATTTAATTTTTCCATCAAATTTCCTTTTTTTAAAAGATTTTCCTATCGCTAGCTACACCGAGTCGTTCATTCAACATCGACATACACGTCAGCTTGTCAGCAAGATCTCGCATGGCGTAATGGTTTCGTGTTAAAGCGGCACGGGTGATAATTGCTTTTCATTAGCAAATTATTAAGTCGTCTCAATGCTCGGTTGACGGTAGCAGGCGGCTTTCATCTTTGAATGCACCAGCTATTGCCAAGAATGCGAGAGCGCGCGCGCACCACAAGAGTTGCACAGAGCAGAACGCGGCCGATGCAAACGAACCTCCGCGTGTTGGAATGCGGTTCTGATTGCCGATACGATGTGCACACGCAAAGCCAACGCCCGGCACCCGCGCGAACACATGCAACAAAGTCCGTTGGGATATCTCAATCAATTGGACCGCAGCTATCTTCTTCGTCCGGTGTATTGCAGATCGTAAGACGTTTCATCGTCAGAGGGATCTATCCGAAGCCGGTCGTTTCGCTACCGCTCCAATTCCGTGCCGTGGAAATTGAGATATCCTTTTCTGCGTGTAGCGAAACGATCCAACGACAAACATGTAGATCGTATGCACGCTACAGCACTCATACTAGCCCCGCCGTTTCGCATATATAAGTCGAAAACGAAATCGAATAAATTTTACGCGCCCCATAGTAAATCCTTTGATCTCGAGCAAACGCTCACCGGTAACGACCGTTCGCTGTGCCGGGGAATTGATTCAATATACACTTTTGCCCAACTTGATTCCATCATCGCAATCTAAACATGAAATATCGGAACGAGAACTCCGCTCCGCTCGCTGGCAGCTCCCGGGTTCCGCGGGCGGCAGTGAAACATGTGATTGAAATAAAATAGAAAACCCACCCCGCGGGAGGAAAACATCTTCATCAGCCAGTAGTGGCCGTCCCTGGCACCAGCAGCAAACTCGCTGGATGGAAAATTGATAGCGAAAGGCAGCCTCCTTTACAGCGCAAACATTCAAATCACCCTCAGCACGGGCGCGTCATCATCACCCTCATCATCTCGGGAGGGCTCGGAAAAGATTTTACGACCGCCGGGGCCCTACTCAAATCGCCACGGTTGGAGGCGACGCCGGCAATCGATTTCGACAGCTTTACGACGGAACGGACCGGGCGGCGGACTGGGATGAAACAGAAAAAACTCTCCGCACCGGAAGCGGTCCCAGCATTCTCCCAGACGGAATTGAGCGCCGTGGTAGTTGGGAGAAGCACGTTATATCAAGCGCACAGGTTTTTATTTCCCTTTCGGAAGGAAATTCCCTGCCGAAACAAGTGTGCAGTTGGACGTCGCTTACTCCTCCCAACCACCTTTAACTCTCCACACAGCCGTTTGGAGCTGCAAGCTGCTTAGCTCCGGTGCGAAGCAAGTGTCAATGCGTTGATGAGACCGACGACGAGAGATCGTCCCCTTGCGTGTTATTTTTTTTTTACGACTCGCATCGGCGATGATCAACGGGCGCACTGTCGCGAACGCATCGAGTTACGCGCCTTTTCCGGTCGGTGAGTTTTATTGAGGCGATGAAGCAGCGGCCGGGCCAAACAGTATATAGTTTGCCCGAGCACTCGAACTCGTCTCAAATGATTCGTCGAACCGTGAAATTAGTTCGAACCGAACCTATTTATCTTCCGGCCGAGTGTCTCCGCCACTAGCGAAGAAAGACCCGCCTTCCTGGGTCACCCTTGGCGAGGTCGGTCCCGGACGGTGCTGCTAGCAAGCGAAGGATGTTCGAATTTCTTTACGCTCGCTGTGTTTTATGGACTCTCCCCAACGTGGCCTACTTACTGCGCTAATGCTCATCAAAACCCATCGCACCTCCCGGTGGCGCGTTGGAGGAAACTAAATCAAGCCGGACCCATCGGGAGGGATAGCCGAAACCCCTGCTGCGGCACACGTAGTAGTAGTTGCTATTTTGTATGAAAGTTGGAAATACTACACTTCGTCCGGCCCGCTTGATTCAATTGAAAAAAGCAATACTGGAGTGCGGATGAAACGATGAGAGGAAACCCATCTCCCCTCTCCCAAAAAAAAACCAAAACCTTCGACCCAGGGACTCCTGACCGGAACACGTCAAAAACATAAAATATGACCCGCCCCGGTTCATAATGAGGTGATTTACGAACCGTTCTGCCACCTCTCGGGTCCTCCACAAACGCAACTTTCTCAACGGAAAACAACAACTTCAACAAAAAAAAACGGAAATCTCTAAATCTTACATCGGGCAAAGCAGATGAAACCGATGCCGCGCAAAACTCGCACCTCTTCTCCCATCCTACCGGGGCAGCGGGACACGCTCGTTATTAACCCAATTTAAATAATAATTAACGACCTGCCCCGGCGGGATCGTGCGAGTGAACGGGCAGGCAACAACAAAAAGAATCCCTCTCCATATCGAGCCAAACCCCGGCACAACCAAGAAGAACATTCGAACGAATTTAATTTGAAATTTATTCCAAAAATACTGCAAAACTAGATTCCAACGCAACGAACTAACCGACTCGCTCGCCCGGACCGAAAAATGTAAATTACAAAAACTGATACAATGTCTATTTTGCTGTCCAGGGGCTTCATATGATGGACAGAAAAATTGCATTCCCGAGGAACCGGGGAAATACTCGTATCGATCCGGCGAGGTAGAGAGGATTATTGCATCACGTGCGGAAATTGTGAAAGTATGCACGCAGTACTACTCTCTGTCCCTCCCACGCATCCGCCCGGAAGCAATCACACCGTTCTCGACCGAAGTTAGCGTCCGGAAATGGGTAAAGCGTGTATGTGAGCCCGGCATCACCGATATATCTCGCCAGTCGAGCACTCCACTGCATTTGACAGCTATGGCATGGCTGGCGGCAGAGACACAACGACGGATGGGAGCAGCATTAAATTCCGTCCCAAACACGGTATCGACGGTAAACTAATCGAACGTCATTTCTGACGCGCAGGGAGCTCCCGTACCGAGCCATCGTAATCGTTGCAATCAAAAATTTACATATTATAGATAGAGGAAGAGAGAGAGAGAGCGCGAGGAAGAGAGGAATACGGGCATGACAGCACACATCGCCGGGTTTGCAGACACGGATATAGATAATGTGAAAGAGAGCCTGTCGTTCACAATTCTGGATCCCCAGACCTCCTCATCTCTTTCTACAATCTTACACACTGGAAAGATGTCACATAGTTACAGACAACCAATCAATGTATCACACACGCTCAAACACGTCCTGTGTGTGTGTGTGTGTGTGTTTGAGCAGGAACATGGCACACTTTCTACCGTGCCGTATACATCGCTGATGAAATAATTGGGAATGTCCACTTTTGATTGCGTGCTTATCGATACCGCTCTGATAGCATTCGTAACAAGATCCAGTACATACAGCATGGTACGGGCCCAGATGGAAATGTGATGTCCGACGGAATGAATGAAATGAAATTTGCTGAACGACGGTCGATTACGATCGTTAGCGCGCGCTGATTGACGTTTCACAACAAGCAAGCATTGCTTCTTGCAGTTTCCGCACATTGAAGCACTCTCGTTTACTTTGATGTTCGTCATGGAAACCATAATTACACGCAACAGAGTCCACTCGCGATTATCGTCCAAACGATGCTTACCTAAAACGAGAACAAAAATACAACGAGAATGTTTAGAATATTGAATTTTCGTGACAGATTTTATATCGAATTACTACAAACGCACATACAAACACCGTACATCCCCAACTTAAACCTCATCTTTTTACTGTGGCTGGGACACTGCATCTTCTTCAATGGTGTGTTCTTCAGTGAATTCGCCATGCGACCGAAAGCGACGCAGAGCAAATATCATATGATCATAAATTGATCCAATAACGTAGCGGACCCAACGTACACATGTCTTCTCTTGCCGTCTTTTACTCTCATTCGCAGTTCCCAAACATTTTGAAGCCGGCATCCCGAAACGTGAACAGTCGCTGTTATCACCAAGGAGAGACATTTTAATGCACGTGAGAACTATTCCGAGAACACATGACTATCAAGGACAGTCTGCATGAGACACTTAAACACATCTAGTCTCTATTACTGACCTCTCTACTTGCACTGACGAAGCTGGTGTCTTCACATTTGTCTAGGTGGTGGTCTATATGGTTCCAAACTAAGGAGGAGAATCAAGTTATCGTCGAAAGTTCAATTAGTAGACGGCCTTCTCCCGTAACACGAGACTATCTTCGATGGGGGTTGTAGGTTCTGGCAACAGGCGATCGTAACATTGATCGTAATAGAAATGTTGTCAGGAGTTTTGTAGTAACACGAAATGCTCGTCTCACATGCAAGCTGTCACCTTACAAAGACTACCCATTTTTACCCCACTTAAATCCCCATCACGCGTAGGATGTATAGCTACCTTGAACTTTTCCCTGTAAAAGGCTAAAACCTATCTGGACCAACTTGAACAGGGGAAAACAGAACACGCCGCGAAGGCACGACGCATGGATGGATTTTCGCAATTGGAACTTCAACGCCCAACAACGTCGTTCGGTGGTCTGGCGCACGTAGGGAAGTTTTCAGGGTTAGTGAGCCCCAAGTGGCCGTCCCATCCATCCAGCGACACCTACTCGTGCCATTTCGCGGTGCTCCACGCGGTAAGGAGTAAGTAATATTGAAGGTGACAACGTTTCAAACGCACTCCGTCGTATGCTAGTTCGAAAGGGTATCGATACCTTTGACATAGTTCTAAGTGGTACGATCAATATCGAGCTTGAAATGTCCCACCGCTCCATCGCGCGCACGTTAAGATCCAGGCATGATCGTTAGATATCTCCCCGGAGCCGAAAGAGCAAAGTTCCAAACATTAATATCTGCCCCGTTCCGTGCGGACATGCTGCAATTCCCATAAATCGCTAAGCTGCGGGTCTGGAACCGCCCTCAACACCGGGGAAGAATTGCGATCGTTCCCGCCGCTCTCGCTCAAGGAGATCCCAACGGACCCCACTCAAGCGTCGGTGTCAGGTCATTAAAATGCTAATCGAACGGGCGACACTACCTCCCCTGCGCACCGAGAGTAAACGCATTCGATCGTGCCATGGCAAATAAGGAACCATGCGACCCGCGACAAGATCCGGGCTCGTGTAGGTCGATCGACTGCAATGAACGGTGTGCCAGAGACACGGCTGCTGCCACTGCACTGCAATGGCACCAAAAGACACATGGCACACGGTCGATAAATATGGTACCGGCCCTCCTGCTGATGCTGCTGCACCGAGTGTACTTGAAACCGATCGCTTATTCCAGTTGCATTTTAATCGACCACCGTATGCATGTGTCTTCGGAAGAGATCACATTTCCCATGCGGATCTACTTGTACGGTAGCGACGCTCGAACCAAACCCAACCGAACAGCGTGTCGCCGCCGCGGTTTGGTGGTTTCACGCGTAAATTGGCCAACCACGTCGACGACCTTCGGCGGATGTCACATTCGTACATGAAAATAAAAATTTAAACTAAAATATGGAAGAATTATTCTCTCATCAACGACAGCCGGTAATGCTCAGCTTGGCCGTGCTAATGGCTTCATCCATCCGTCCGGCCGCCCAATCCGCTGCACCTGCATTGCGGCTGGTGTGCGGCGGTTTAACACAAACGTAATGAACGTATGCGCGCTTGCGCACGCGCGCAATAAACAACCAACAACCTACGCACCCCACCAACCCGCGCAACACCGGTCCCGCGCACACCGATCGGTTTTGAAGTGAAGAACAGGAGCAGACGCAACAACAACTACAACAAAAACATACAAGAGAAAACACATTCGCGCACATGCAATTAGTATAAATTTGATATTGCATTAATTTAAAACCTACGGAAGCTTACGCGGTACGTCACCTTCCTCCTCCACCCCGCGCACGGTTTATGCAGTTTTACACGCACACGTGCGCGAGCTTGCTTTGACATTGAATTCACGCGCCATTTTTCACCTCCATTACGGTGGTGTTATGTGTGGGTGGAATTTTATTTATGTATTTTATTTTTTTTGCACGGCGCGTGTACGCAACAGCACACGACCGGAGGGTTTTTAACCTTCCGCGTGCATTTGAATGCTCGATGCCCATCGGTTTATGTTTTGAGTGGGGCATCGATCGTGTTTTAGTTTAGTGTTTTTTTGTTCGTCTTCTTCTTTTGCTCTAATTATTTTTTTACCTTTTTATAGCGATTAATGTTAGTTTCTACTGTCAAGGCGAGATCTATTGATCTAGTTCGAGCGGTGGCGATCGCCGTTGAAGGATTCATCAAGAGTTTTGATCCACTTCGATGATGTTTCAATAAAAAAAAAACATGCGTGTAATTATTTAGATGTTGCTTCTATCGGAGCTGCAGATGTTTTATTGGAAAATAATCGTAAAACTAGCGGCTAATCAATGGTCATTTTTTTCTTATTATTATTTATAGGATTGTTAAAAATCCCGACACTAAATAAGAACTAAATTGCAGATGACTTAAAACATTAATCAAGTAGAATGTAGCTAATAAAAATATAAACCAACGCACCAGCTTTTATCCGTGCAAAACAATATCGGACGCATATCAGTGAGTAGTCGAACGTTTACAATGGAAATTAATTAAAAAAATGTTCTATTCATATAAATAACAACACCGGACACAAAATTAGCATTAATAGAATCGCTTCACTCAAACTACAATCCTCTAGCTTATAAAAAAAAAACCCACACTAAGCCGGTAAAAAAAACAGTCTCGATCATAATCATCAGACATCATCGTTAATATTTTTGTCACATCGGCTGCTCGCCACGTGTTTTCTCACGCCGGTCTTCTCAGCGACCTCTCATCAAACAGGCGTGTCTTACACGGCCCTACGGGGAGGAACAAAAAAAACAACACAAAATGCAAAAGAAGAGAGGAGCTACAAAAACAACAAGACATCGCAAGACAAGTTAGAGGAAAATGGAAAACAGAAATAGGATCGTCTGCCTGGTAGGATCGTTTTTTTTTTTTATTTTGTTTCTCTAGCTTTGCGCGCACGGCTAGACGAAAATAATAATAATGTTCACGACGTCCGCCCAGGTTCCCATCCAACATCCCTTTTCCCGCAAGTCGCGTTGCCTCGGGGCGGCACATTCGGGAAAATATGCTCATCAAGAACACGGTGCTTTTTCCCCGCCGCTCACTTCCTCCCTCTCGCAAATGATGGTGACACCACGGTACGATGGCACACAGAGACCCATGTCGACGAATGTGGAATGTTGTAGAAAGAAAATTAATTTAGTTATTATTATGTCTTCGCTCAGAGACGAGAGGCTGCGAGTGAGTGGGACACAAGCACACACACGCACACATGTCGTCTACTCTTCCTTCGAAAAACCCACAAAGTGCTGCTCCACACGCAACCCAGAAGCAACCGACCGAAAATATACCTGCACGCCTTAGCCGCGGAACACATGGACCGCTCGCGCCGGTCCGCCCATCCCCGCACAACATTCCCAACACTGGCTGCGAACCCTTTTTCCCCGAGACGGCCCCGCGAGCGTGTGTCCTACCGTTTTTTTTTTCCTTCCTATTTCAGTTTTCCTCGTCACACCATTAAACGCCATTCGCAGGTCGTGTCGTAAGAGGGACGCGGCCCAAAGCGAAAAAGCGTACCACCACACCGCGCCACCGTTCTTACGGGGAGCAAAATAGCTCACCCGAACCGTGCACCCGGTGGAACCGCGCATCCTTCCGCGCCGGTAATGGCAGCCTAAAGTTATGACAACTAACATAAAATCCATGCACATGTCGCGCGCACGCTTTTTATAGCGCCACGCATTTTTCCGGCGCGCCCAAACAACGATCGGGGTAAACCGCCGAGCGATCATTCGCCGTCGAGTAAAACGGCCCGGGCCACACCGGCTCCAGCACCCAAAGGCAATAAACAATTTCCGTACCTTGTCGCGCGTGGAAGTGGAGACTATTTTTACGGAAAAGTCCAACACCATAAATCCGATCGAACTATTTATTTAGGAATTTTCGAATGGCGCCCGCCATTAAAAATGCTCCGGCGTCTTCGTCTTGGGGACTGGCTGACTGACAAACGGTTTACGTTGCGTCGATACATAATGCACCCTAAATCAACTGTCAGATCGTTTCCGAAAGTGTTGCAAATTCGGGTCGAAACGTGGAGAGGTTTCCATTGGCTCTCTTCTCCGTCTAAGACACGAAACACGCATACGATCAATGCAATGTCTTCAGCTTAAGCTAGTCGGTCGGAAAATTGGCCCACCCACTCTCCCTTTAATCGAAACACACAAAACAACCGCCGCGCACGTCGTTAATTGCCCTGCTCTTTTCAAGCATTTATACCTCCCCCACACACCCACCCGTAGTAATCAACTTCAATCAACAATCAACCTAATCGGTCGTGCGCCACCGAAGATTTTAGCGCACGTGCACGTGATCGCGGGCGTTTCGCTTTAAAGACAGCAACGCGCACTGTAGAGGAGGAGTTCGCTATATGGGAGTCGAACATAATCCGAAACGACGATTAACGTGATTAACCGTCGTGAAAATGTTTCTGCGTGAAATCCCTCCTATTGCCAACGCCGCCGACGCCGCTGTCGATAATCTGTCGAAAGGTTTCCTCACGTCCCGCCGGCAGGGCGATCTCGTTCGGGGCGATGTAAAGCTAAAGCTTCAATGCGTCGAGTAATGAGCGCAGGATACCGCAGGGAGAATGAACTCCTCTCTGCCGCTGGAATGATGTGTGTTTGATGTCTTGGGTAATTATATCGTACTGCAGCTGGTTCGTGTCTTGTTTTCGGAAGCAGAACGCGAACGACTACCTGCCGCGAAAGTGATCTTCAATATCGGCGATTCCGGTCAGATGGAATAATTGCAATGTGCACTTTTGTTACAAAATCTTTCTTTTTTACTTACTGGAATATAATGAAAAGGGAATTTGGATAGATTTAATCCCAAATACGCATATCTTAACACTGAGAAATTCCTCTAGCTTCAAGGTAAAACATCTATAAAACTGGAATATTAGACGATATTATTGCTAAAGATATAATATATTAAAATATCACTGATGGGCTGGTGCAATTAAAATGACGTTGGACGACCTGACTCATAAATATCAGTATATAATAAAAGCAATCACAAGAAAAATCTTATAATTAAGTATATTTCCCTGTCTTCTTGAAACAAGCTGAAAAACAACTTTTCATCCTTAGCTAAACATATTTATACAATACAATCAAATACAATAAAATGCCCACATATGGCGCTTGTTATGCAACAACTGTGACAGCTGATTAACTGAGAAACGCCTTATAATAACTTTGCTCCAACTCCAGTTCTAGCTCTGTGAACAAACGACTCAACCAACAATCACTGGGCATCCCCGAATAAATCTGCATATAACCCACATACTACTAGCAACCAGTCAGAGATAGCGCAAATCTACACTGAAATACACACACATTCATATAACCGTACAAAGATCGTACCCCAAGTTGTGCGAATATTTTCTGCAACATCACATTTTCTCCACCACCCTCTTGATGCAGCAGCGTCGCCGAACGCAAATTAAATAAGTGGTCCCCCATTGATCAGGTCTCGTCGCAAGCCTGGCTCGTCGTTGTGCACTGACCCAGTTGACCGTGCAACACACACCAACACACACACACACCCAACACGATCGCTTCGGATGGATTTTGAGTGCCGCAAAATGTGTCTTGAAAATTTGATCTTGAACGATAGCAACCGTCATCACGGAAGTGATTTATGATCGCCCGGTCGCAATAAACGCATGCAAGGTGAACCTACATGAGTGTACTATTTTATGGTACTCTTAAATATTATCCGTGGCAGACGGAATCACACATTCCGCGAGCGAAACGGCACAATTTCGCCGCATAGAAAAGGATCCGCCGATGTGAACCAATATAGCAACGGTGACAACCCGAGAAGAACATTGGTCGGTGTTGTTGTATGCACCAACACAGCAGCAACGCAATGCGATTCGCCACCGCGATGATACGAGATACACGCGTGCTCCCGGCGCGGTTGCGGTTGTGCGAGAAGTCCATTAATTTTCATTTATTTCCACCACGCCACACCATTTTCGCGAATCGCGACGGGCGGCGAGATGACGCGTACATTTCCGTGTGCGCGAACGCTCGTATGGTTGCGTATGATGGCCGCGCGTTGCTTCTGTTCTGCTCGGCGTGCTGCTAGCTAGCGCTGACTCCCAACAACAAACGAAAGATGCATATCATCAAAGAACGGATGGAGATGAGAACGAAGGGGTTGTGATGGTTGTGCTGTAGCAAGAAAAAAAACACGATGGCCTTGTGGCGAACAAATGCTAATGTCGTCTCTGGTTGCAGTACAATTTAATCATAGACCGGTTGGGGCATTGGATATTCAGGCAGGAAGAATATAAAAATGTTAGGTAGCCCAGAAAGCGACAAAAATGCTACATAAAGATAGCGAATAGTTCCAAATATCAATTGCTAGATTCCGATTAAATAGACTCGTGGCTCGTAATATCTTGTACCATCCGCATAGCCGTAAACGAAAGTGGAGACAATAACGTCCCGTCCATCGTGTGTTCGAATCCCGAAAGAAGTCATCATCTTACACGTCCTCCTATTTCCTTCATACTGTACAGAATTAGGCTATCTCTTGTTTAAATATTAATCGCGTAAGTGATGAATGTGATAACTAAAAAAATAATCAACTCAAATATAATCCATAATCCTTGCATAAACATCTTCACGAGAGCTCTTTTGGTCCACGTCAAACGATGACGGATGACAGCAAAACGCATCGCCACTCCACAATATCTCTCCATCGCTGCCCAACATCTGCTGACCGAACATGCAAAACAGGAAACAAATGCACACCACCCCAAGCGGGAGGTTCGGTTCCATTTCCATGTGACACTCCCACCGGTTGCGCAGGGGGGTGAGGGAACGCAACAACAAACTTGGCGGAGGCATGGTCTCACGTCGCCACGTACTTTTGTGTATTTATTTGCCCGCACAACGTTTGGACACTGTGCGGCGCCCATAGGATGACACCGAAAGAAAAAGCTGCCAGCGTGCGATACAGCCGGAGCGTTAGAGTTGAAAGAGAAACAGAGATAGAGGGAAGAGAAAATTGTCCTTTGTCCCTACTGCACCCGTTTGGACGTGGAGAACGCAGTGGAGAAAGCGGTCTGTGGTTCACTCGACAACAATACGGACGAAGTCCGAGGAGACAACCGACCACCACCCACTTCTCGGACGACATAACACACTGGCGGCGGTGGACATAGTTTTGTCTACGCCAAGAAATAACGATTCCCAGAGCAGATGTGCATGGGACAGCGAAACAGAAGCAGACTAAACGCAACGGCCGGACCCATTTTATGACCGCGCCTTCAAGTGCACATGTGGAAATGCGTTTTTACGGCAAGTTTGTCGGTTGATGCATCGCAGCATTGCGCCAACGGCGCCATATCACATTGCATATCAACACATGTTTCGCTCCACTTCTTCAATGGCTGTGGCGTAAGTTTGTCGATGTCCGAACCAAATTTCATACAACCATCCCAAAGCGACATCTTTGCGAGACGGAGTGGATGTGAAATATTGTTTGGCAAATAAGTAAAATAACCTTCATTGCTTCCTTGCGAAACTGTCAAAATCTATCGATCAACTACCGGCCAGCTACTGACGCTCCCTCTATTTCCGCACTCAGGTAACTTACCTTCGGCATATGCACACCATTTAGCAAAAACAAAATTGTCAAACGATCCCCATTTGTGTTTACATTCGCTAAACGATCGTCACATCGTGTGTGTTTTATTTTGCCATCCACAAGGGCTTCCTACCGGGGCGTGCGGGGAGGACACGACCACACGGGTCGATGTGCACAGGACGGTCGATTTGACTGACAGTGGCCTCGCTTCGGTGGCCAAACCCACGCGCGCAGTCACGGTGCCGCACTTCTTCGTACACACACGCAAAAACACAACGATCGTCCGATGAAGCGCAACATTCGCCTCATCGTTTGTCGTTCCGTCAGCAGCAAAGGGGTTGCTGTATACGCGTGTTTTGACAGCGCATTTACTTGTCCCCTGCCGGAGGGAACAGGGCTGAGGACAGAACGGTACAAACCACTGGGGGAGGGGTACACGACGATGCGGTGTTTCGAATCCTTGAGCGAGACCACCCCTGTACAAAACAAAAAAAGAAACCACGCGATCAGGATGATCAACGCGCGCCATCACCACACCACGTACGGGACAATATTACGATGAAATGTGGACATCATCGCCGGCCATCATTCACGCGGCCGACAGGACACACGGGAGCGCTCGCAAAACAAAAAAAAACATTCTCCCCCACTCCAATTCGCGATTTGTTAAATGCAACCCACCGAACACAATTACCCACCAACCCGCGGAGAGGCCATTGGCCATTGAAGATCAACCCTTGCGTTCTATTAGTTCGCTTCTACCAATCCTAAGAGGATTGCTGAGCGAGCGGCACATACGATCCTCACACTTGCACCGATCATCGTCATCATCGCACACAATTCATCGCCCGCCGGTGCGCTGGGCGCTGGGCGGCGGGAGGGAAGAAAATGTGTGACAAAAATGCACAATCTACTGCAAATTACCGCCGAACGTGCAGCCGCGCTACACGCTTCAACACCATTTTGTTCGTTCGCTGCCAGTCGGGCCGCGTAGGGCCGTGGTAGGAGAGGCGACGCGACCCGGGACGGTAAGATTTATTACTGCCGATTAATGACCGTTACGGTGGGGTAAGACCCATTTGCAGAATCCACAGCCAAAGCGACACTGGGTGGTGCGTAAGATGATCGTCCATGCCGGGATGTTTTGTACTGAGACACGAGGACACAACGTATAGGCATTTGAGAAGTTTAGATATCTAATTATTCTACATATAGCTATGATCATAAACACATTATAGGAATTTGCTATGTATTTTTTATCCTCATACAAAGAAGACTTATTATTGCTTAATAATATACATAAGACATGTCCTAATAGGCTTTAGTAAAGTAAAATTTACGTCAATCGTATGTTAAATCCATCTGATACCTATATATATATATTTTTCATACTGTAACGTTACCTTCAGTTACAAACTCCGCTAGGTTACTAATTTATCGCAAGCAAACTAAAGTTCTTTCTTAACATTTCAAAGCATCGCACAAATGTCTCACCCCATAGCGTATTAAAATGTCTGTTACCGAAGGCATTCTCCATCCCGCCGGCGCATGTTTCCGAGGAGTCCATTAACCGAAGTGTACCATTTCCTCCCTCCGATGCAGCATGGAATCGTCACGGTTCGACACTTCCGCCGCGTTGCACCGAACACTCCACGGTGAAGAGCGAAACATCCCCACCACCACCCAACTATGCGTGCTGCTGAAGGGGACCCTTTGGAAAAATGTTCATCCCGGATGAGATCTCCCGGAAATGGAATTCCTGCCGTCCGCCGTACCCATTTCGCTGGCAGCATTAAACGCTCCACAACCCCTGTCAAAGATGACGAGAAAGATCGGCGAACACGAGCACGAGCACGAAACATGGTTCCTTTGTTTTTATCCTGCCCGGTGCGCGCTTATCGCGAACACCGCGCCACACAACAACAACAACAAAAAACCCTTTTAAAAAAAAACCCTCTGTGGCCGAAGCAGCAGAGTGGCAGCGGCACCAGCGAGCGTGAAATAAATAGGGAAATGCGATGGTTGCTTGGTTTCTGGACTTCCCTAACGCTGGTCGCGCTGTTTTCGCTGCCCCTGTGTGTAGTCGAGAACTCCCTCCGGTCGGATACGCCAAGCACACACAATGGGGCACGGGATGTAGTGCTGGCTGCTGGTAAGATTCGCGCATAGAATCCCCTCCCCCACCTCACAATACAACAACGCCGAGGGGTTCCGATATTTCGAGAATATGATGAATGCATCCGCGCCACATAGTTGCCCCAAAAAAAAAACCCTTCCCCCGGAATGTGTTAGCGAACGTGGCGCAGCACGGAACGCATCCTTTTGTGCGGTGTAATATTTCACGGTGTGCACATCCTCCTTTCCTGCACGCGGTCGCGTAATCGCGGAGAAGAAAGCACACATTGTCATTAGGAACGGGAAAGCATCCAGGATTTCGAAGGACGGACTGGAAAGAGTAGTCCCTGATGAAGATATACTTCACTGCAGCGTTGTGCTCCAATGCTTCTTGTTGAGAATTATGCACCACACGAACCCAGATTTAGGTACAAACAATTCCAAATAACCCACCAATACTGGAACATTGAGTGGGCATGCGAATTTCAGAACATTCAGCGCTACATCATTATCGAAAAAAAAATCGCCTAGCAGGTCCAGACAATTCTGTAGCTAGCACGCGTTTATAGGACAATTCTCGTAAAGACGTAAAAACAGATTATTCTAACAGAAGAAATAGAACTTTTTCTGCGACGCAATTGCTTTCGAACCCTATCCCGAAGATACTGTCCACTCTGCACACTGGACGTAGCGTAATTTATTTCATTCAACACAAGATTTATATAAAAAAATAATAAACAGCAAAAAACAATCTCCCATTACTGTTCTTCATTTTCACCCTTACGCCCCCAACGTCATTTATGGATGGGAGAGGTTTTTTTTATTTACCCTCCCTTTTTCTATTCCCCCTTCTCTTGTTCCCCACAGGGCAGGCGATGCAGCTTGGGGTGGGGATTGGTCCGCATCATCAAACAGCGCAGCTAGAAACAAAAAAAAAAGGAAGCGATGTTGCATCCGGGAGGAACGCGCTCGCTCTTGTGTGGTCCGAGCGGGCAGGCGTCGGACGTGTGCGACCGAGCATAAATTCATGCGTACCACACACCACACACCGCGCACATGGTTGGTGTGTTTCTGCGTCATAAATTTCTTCTGCTAAAACAAACACATACGCAACGAGGGAACGAGAGCGACACCAAAAAAAAAAAAAACGCTTATCCACAGAATCGTGTTTCTTTAATCATTTGATCCAGCCACTGCACGCGCTTATGAACTTCACCACCGGTAGTGGGAGGGTTTTTTCTCAACTCCAGGAAGGGTTGGGGCTGTGCACATGTGTGTATGTGTGTATGTGCGGTGCTTAAACAGAAAAGCATAAACGAGCGCCTTCCTTACCAGATAATATCCTATCCTGTGCCGCTTATCACGCCGCAATCGGGACACAGTTTAAAGCAATAGAAGATTTCACTGCATGCAAGCCTAATTGTACATATTTTTATGCACATGTAGCAGCCCGAGAAGAGGTGATCTACTTTAGGAATGCATTTAAATACTTTTCACTTCGCTGCCTTCCCTACAAACGAAAAATCAACGCTCGCTCCGGCACAAGGCACACTTATCACCCATCAAAATCCTTACAAGAAAACCCCATTCTTTTGTAGATTTCCACGTCCGAGTTCATTGCCCTTTTTTTCTGCAGAGTGCGGAAAGCAGTTTTATTTTCCGTCTTTGAAAATGCACTTTTAAGTCACCTCCCCCAAGCAAGCAAGCAAGTTTTCGCCTGAATGCAAATCAAAGGGTCTTTTTTTCTCAAAGTGCTCCCCAAACAGCGGAACACCTGGAAGGGTGTGCCATGCAAAATTTGTCATCCCCTTCGCTCGGTGTGCTACCGGGTAATACTCCAAGGACGAAAATGTCAACGACCTTTCGCGGGCGAGAGAGATGCACCGGAGTACGGCGCATTTGGGTGATTATTACCGGATGAACGTTTTAATTCGTACACGCACAATTTTGCACGCACCCGAGGGCTTACCCGAGGGCAGCGAGAACATAACTTTATCCCGCTTTCAACACGTATCGAGTAAGAAGAACTTCTTTTGCTGCCCGCTACACTGCTTATCTTAATCGCAAAATAAACGATTCCATTGAAATTAAATGCGCCTATCGGTTTGTGATCAAGCATCGGCGTCGGCTCGACTAGAAGACGACGACGGTTCGCTATCTCTCTCTCTCTCTCTTTTTCTGTCTCTCCCTAACGCTATATTTAATTACACTATCACATCTCATGATAAGCTCCACCACACGTCCCGCTCGGGATCAAACGCGGGCGATAGATAGATGCAGACTAAAGAGAAGCACCTTCCCCCTATGCAGTTCTCGACCTTCCACCATCGGCGTCCTTTGCGCGCGTGAGCGCTTGCTTATCGCGTCTGTTGCAAAACGCTTATTTTTAATTGAAGTAGAAAGAGGTGGATACCTCCTCCTGTCGTCGATCCTTAGAATCCTTTCCCGGCCGCGGCCGTCGCCCGGAAAGCCTTCCGGGCGCTCTTTTCTGCCACTGCTGCTGCAGGAGGTGTACCGAAGTTAATTGCAATCACTCATCAGCGTTGGAGGGTTTTTATGCGTGCGCAGTGTGCATGAGAGGAGAGGCCGGTTTCGATGGTATCGCGAAAACCACGCTCTTATGCACTCGTCGCTTCACTATCTGCTTCGCTTTCCCGGTGGAGCAGGAGTGGTTTTTGGAGTACAGAGGCTACTCGACCCTAACCTACACAACAGACAAACACACACGCCGTGTTTCACCATGCGCTCGACGAGATCACTTTCCATTAACGCCCAACGACGGCGACGTTTCAAAAAGCCGACGCATCGTTTCTCCCATATCAGACGATCGACAAACGCAAAGCCGGCAAAGTCGCCTGGGTCTTTCAGCCGTCTCACAGATACGTTGTGCGCCGGGAAATCTCCATCTCCACTCTGCAGCATCATCATGCACACCAAGCCGCTATCGTGTTTCGTTCGTTCGGCGCAATCCACCCGCAGAAGAATGGCGTGGTGGATCAGTTTCAGATCCGTAGAATGTATAAACCTAGGTGATGCACAGCCGACAAGTGTGAGATGAGAGACGATCACGCTAATGAGGCTGATGATGGCGCGACATGGAGTGCATTCAGGCTCGGTCGGTGTCGGTGCGCTAGAAGACGCAGAAGTTGCACTGAAATGCGCGCTCGTGAGAGGAAAATGCTTGATGCGATGTAGAAGCATAGATTGTGTCAGCAAAAGAACATCCCGAATCAAGCCTCAGATGATCGCTATTGAAGCTCTAATTAAACCACTATTTGAAAGATAAGAGAACATAATGATACGTTTTGTACGGGACGTCGAAGCTATCGATCTACTCTTCTTCTTAAAACTGTAGATTATCAAACATAAATGGATATAGAATCCTAATCATCTCATCTTTAAATCTAAAAAATAAAGCTATGAGATAAATATTTTGAGGGTCTTTTGAAATCTAAACAAGTGCCATTAGAATTTTTCTTTGAACATTTTGCAAATTAAAAGTAATACTCATGATGGAAGAAGTTATGGGGTATATGAACGAGTTTTGCATAATTAAGAAACCTTCTCATCCTCAAAACTTGCCATCCCACAGTGCAAGTGCGAGAACACAAGCGAAGCGCTCTTGAAAACAGAGCCAAAATATAGCATATTCTAGGCCACTTCCTTCTCGACACTGGGTGGGAATGCGAGTGTAAGCCACACCTGCTTTTCCACCATCATCGCCTGTAGCGGTTGCCCACCGGAAGGAAGCACCAGAAGGTGCCGCTGTAATGAAGTTTTGACGAAAATGATTAAAATTCAAATTAATTTTACACCTACAACAGCACACGGAATGCATTCCATCATCTTTGCCATCCCATACGAGCTCAAAACGCTACACATTAACATGGCTGCACAGAGATAGCGCGGGAATCCGGGGCGGTGGGGGGTCATTCCTTTCCTGAAAATCTCCCCTCCCGACTCAACACATGTACTCCAGCTCGTCCCACGTGTAACTGCGGTCGACGTCGGTGAACGAATGCGACACATGGCGCACGGGGGACAGCAGCGCGTTCTAGCATGTGTATAACTAATTGCCGTGCACGATAGCATATCTCTTTTTCGGCGCATCGAAACACATGTTTTACAAGCGTGTCCTCTACCGAGGGGTGGATGAGAGAGCGAGAGAAAGAGAAAGAAAGAGGGAGGGAAAGAGGATCGATTTGTTGTTGATTATCGATCGACACGTTAATCGGATCGTAGCGTGCAAGTGCTCCTCGTAAAATTATGGACGATTAGATGGATATTTCCTATGCTTGGTTCCGTATTTATAAAACACACAACTAACAAATATACCTAACACCACACGGTTCGTTCTTTTGTTCTTCCAACCAAGCATAAATTATTATACTTTCGCCTCCCATCTACCAGCAAAGCCACGGATCGTTCGGTGCACTCAATCAAAGCGAATTGCGTACATTAAATGCAAGTAATTTCTTCGTTTTGCAGCCTGCGGGCGCGGTTTCTTCGAGCCGCAACGCAACTCTATCCTCATCCACTCCACTACCCTCGAACAACGAATATATTTTACACGCATTTTTGGTCGTTGTTCTCCCTGTACCGGCAGCCGTATCCCCCTCTCGTGTGTTTTTTTTTACGCTCGTCCTGCAATATCTTCCTGTAAATTACACGTGCAGAAACGCACGTTCGCTGGCGTATTGCAGCAGCGTTGCAATAACAACAACAACAGGCCAGCATAATTCGACCGTTCCACCGTGACGATGACGACGACGAAAACGGTGGCGAACGAGGCTTACTGACTTGGATGGCTTTTGATGACCCTCTCCCCCTTGCATTCTCTCCCGGCACGCTGGTGGTATGCATTTGTGCAATTGACTGGTGCATTGTTCTTTCCCTCCAGCAGTGCGGCACAACCGATCCTGCTTCCTTTACCATGCGCTTTCATTCCAACGCAACCAGTAAGTCGGAAATGGTAATCCTTTCCCGTCGGTTCGTTCCGCATACCTTCAACCGGGAGCTGGGAGCGGCAGAAGGGGGCCCTTGGTTCTGGGCTGATAGGAAGTCACATTTACATAATATCATGCATTCACCGCTGGACGGAGCAGGACGCGAGCGGGGTGCACACGCGGGAAGCATTAAGCAGTCCTTCGGCGTGCTTCGGCGAATGGGCATTTTCTCGGACACCCCTAAACACCCGGACTGCACAAAGAAGTAACGATCGCTGGCGGGTCTGGTGATGCAACATCGCACACACCTTTTTGATGAGGTGCAGCCGTGGTCAACCCGGTCGCTTCCTATCATGCCCGCGTGCGAGGTGAATCGCTGCTCCGTCGTCCCTAACGCAAACGGTCCGAATTAAATTCAATTCTCAATTTTCTCAACGATTAAACACACTTCTCGCTCGCTTTTGTGCTGGTAAAGCACAAAGGGGGTCGGCGTTTGCCACACGGGAAACGGATGTAGCAAGTTATTTTACATTATTACCATTAGAGGAGATATTGGAATTGTTGAACGGTGCGCTATTTGTGAACTTGACTTTGAATATGACTTTGGATATCGTAGTTATTGGACTGATAAAGTTCTTCAGTGTATCATCGAAGCCTTCCTCGTCATTATCGCATGAGAAGTGAGAATTGAAAATTATTGAAAAAGAGTTAATGTTAGTATAATTTACATTAGGTATAATAATTTGGTTCATTTCAAATCAAGAAGCTAGGCGTTATGAATCACTGGGAGCATAATTTTCCAATTCACTGTGAATAAGAAAAAAACCATTCTAGAAACGAGTTGATAATAAGCACCTCGGTGCGCCGGTGTGATAATTATGGGAACGCTTTGATAAATGATACACCTCAACCACCAAAAGAACCCTTTCCGCAGTGGCTGCTCCCCCCGGACGCAGCCGAACGGACTAACAACAATCGTCGACAGAGAAATGGGTTTTCCCTCATTAAAAGTAAACTGCTATGCAAAATGGAGTGCATTAAAGCCTTACACCATACGCTCGGCAGCCACCTACTCACAAGAGAAAGCACACACACACACGGACAGACACTCATGATACAGTGGTCATTGCACACAATTAAGAATACGTGCACGAGAGGGGCTGAGAATGAAGATTTTCCTAGAACTGGGTCACCTCCACGAACCATCTGCACGAGCTGCGGTACGCTGTGGACCATTCTCCCGCGTAACTCCACTGTCGTCGTGTAAATATCCCCCTCTTGTGCCTCGTACCATCGGGTGTTCTATTAACCCTACCACGGCGAACCCCACCATATCTAAGGCACAACAAGTGCAGCATAAATGTTTAAAGCTACTGAGAATCTAGCTAAGATACTATCGCAAAAAGGTGGGACTCTGCCGGGGACCGCATTTAAAGCCGGGTGGAAGCGGTCAACGGCAAGCACCATCGGTTTCCTAAAGCAGATGATGAGATGAGCAGACGGCGTCCAGGAATAGCGGAAACTGACTGATTCTCAGAATCCAATCAAATGATAGGCACCACCGCACCACTGTTCTGTATGTGTGTCGCTTCCGACGATGGGATGTGTGATGGGGCGGCGGTTGGGTTGAGAACACGATGGACACACAGATCTAGAACAAGCCCAAAGTGGCCTCAAAACCGACAGCTGCTATACATTCATTTTGCTGTAATAATTTAGCACCACAGAGCACTACCCTTTACCCCGGCCGCACATGGGGCAGATTCTCTTGAACGACACACAAGAAATATAGAGAATGAACCGAAACCGCATTGGGAGCAGGTCGAAGCAGGCAAAACCAAGCTACCTGCCGCCGACACCGGGAATAACATCCAATGACAACCGAGACTGCATGCGACAGGAGAGGAGGTCACTGCAGACGCGGATAGTAGTAATAATAGCGCGATGACATGACTACCAATTGGGGAAATATTAGACCTAGCTTTACTACCGCTCTCAAATTGACCACCTACGTACGTAAGCGGGGGTTGTAGCGCATGAATATGAATCGTCAATGTCACGCAATTCAACGGCACACAGCAAACAATAATTCCCCTACACTCCTCCCAATGGCCAGCGTGTAGTATTCGGTACCCCGACCCGGGCAGAGTTTTACCTCGCGAAACTATTACTACATCGTCGTCTCTAGTTCCAGCGGTACGTTGCTCCTTTCCATGCCACGCGATTCTACCGCCATAGCGTTAGATTCCGTTAGCTTGAACAGGGGCGTTGGTTGAGTGTGTTGGACCAAATCCTACATCGTATCCACCACGACACGGGACGGCGGCATTTGTCCACCAACACACACAATAATTATTATAATTGCAACTAATCACGAATATAATAACGACGTCCAGTGCTGCTGCTGCTGCTGGACGGACCCTTTCGCGGTCGTCCCATGTCGACGTCGTCGAGTCAGTCGGTCGGCTGCGGGCAAAGCGGAAGATTCGCTGTAGGTCCATCTAGGAAAGCGAAACACGGATGATGTATGTCTGTGCCCAACAACAGGGGCATTTGTTCTTGCCTGGTACGTCGTGCCCGCCTCGCGCCGGCTCAGGTCGCCGGTCCGGTTAAATAAATATAGGTTTTTATTCATAACCTTCTCCATGCCCGTTACGGACGCATGCGTTTGTGTTCCACCGGCGCTAATATGTATCGATGGTGTAAAGGAGAGTCGTCTGATCTTGTTTTTCCAACACGTACCGCGAATACATTGCAGTGTTTATTACGCGAGCGAAGTAAGAGCATCATCGATGTGAGGTTATGTCAACGCTTCTAGCACATATCCTATCTAATAGGTTCACGTCGTTTTGCATTCTTATTATGTGGCACATAGAATGTGCCTTCCTTCGAATTAAATATAGAACAACCTGATTCAAACTTTAAAATTCCTATAACTCATCATGATCTCCAATTTCTACTTGGTCCTCACCGAAACATTACCCTGGTTCCAAACCATAACCAAAAATAGCCGTAACTTTCCGACATCCGACAATTAAAATTGTTTGTCTTGCATGCAAACGGCTGGCAAAGATAAACAAGTCGCAACTTCTTGCAGCCTCAGACGCTTGGATCATGAAACACGCAGCGAGAGCATACGCAAATATCAGCCGACCATATCCCAACATTGTCGATTGTCGCCAAGCGCACACGTATTCTGCCGTAGGCGACGACGAGACCCCGGGTGAATCCCGGCCCCGACTGCTATGTGCAAATGAGCAGCACTAGACGGTGCTCCATATCGTGGCCGGCGCTGCCCTCATCGGTGGAGCGTTCGGAAGAATGTGGAAAGCAACTCCGGTGGTGCATTTTGTCCACGCCGCTCGTTCTAGCTTGCTTAGAAGCGCAGCGGCAACCGCACCGAGCAAAACTCGAGCGCGAAAGATCGTGGAGATTCCGGCGTTGGAGATAAGCGGCGGGCGCACACGAGCGTGCGACCCTCTTCGCTACGGTACAGACGCGACCGGCTGCTGCTCCGGTCGGCACTTGTCGAGATAAACGTTAAATTTATTTGATGTCAGCTCATCCTCCCCAGTGCGCGACCACATCAGACTCATCAGTGGCGACAAGCGACAATCATGCAGGCTGGTTCACCCTGCTGCTGGCTGCACCACATCCCTGACAATATGTAGCTGTGAATGCAAAATGAAAGCAGCGACATCATGACTGTCACACGATCGTTACATAGAGGCGTAGTTCGTTGCGATGGAAGATCGTTTTGACAGTGATGCGATCTGTTGTACCCGCCCCGATGTGAACAGGAGGTTTATTGGTGGATGATAGTAAAACCAACAAACAAATCCAAGCCGAGTTTAAGTTTGCCTTTGAATATGTGGAATAGCGAGCGCGTGTGACGATGAGTTGCATCTTCTAGCTTCAATGATGAATATAAATCTCAAAAAGTAATCTAAAACCGGCAATATTTTGTATAAAGTCAACATATTGCTAAAAATCGAGATTCGAACCCATGTCTCCAAGCGCATGGGAGCCTTTACCGGTTGCACTATTTATCCCACCAGGAATCACGACATTCCAACATAACCTGTATTGCAGTAGAAAATAAACTAACGTTCTTCAAAAAACATTTGCAACTTTTTTCGACCATCACTCACGTCCATTAAGCTAAGATCACCGATGCGTAACTTCAAGTCTCATTATCCAGCTTCATTACGAGCATAATATGCAGTCGCTCCGGGCGTGCAAATTAGCCTGCTGAATGGAATTAGCCGGCGCGTACGCTTTCCTCCGTCCAGGAGGGACGGTAAAACGGCTCTAAATCGCGCGCACAGCTGCGATTTCCGCGCCAACTACGGGCGGGCATCGTACACAGATTATGAAAGGTTCAAGGGCACACGGCAGCACACGGTTGCAGTTGTGCAAAGAGGGACGACGAAGTCTTACACACAATGCACCGGGCGGACGTGCAAAGATTAGCTTCCACCGGTGGTGGTGCTTACCACTGCAGCTGTGTATGTAAAACGCGAACGCACGGCTAATTGATTTTTCCCAAAGCAGCGCAGGTTGGGGTCTGGTCTGGCCGGAGATATCCAGCCTGGATAAGGGCGTCCTCCGAGCTGGATCGATGGTTCTATCGCCATCACCAACCATGGCCGGCCGGGTGTGTACCGGGACCGTGGAGTGGATACCGATCGGGGAACCCTATTGAAATGCCCGACACGATGCGTTATTGCTTATGCAACTCGTCCTCCCGCTCCGGGTGTTGCAGCTACTGTCTTCAACTTGAAGTCAATGTAGCTCCTGTTTTTTTTATTTTCGTGTTGTTTTTGCTATGCTTAGAATTTTAAACACTCCCCGCGATGCCGCGATAACTGAAATCACGGACGTGTCCGGTAGGGTTAAACGATAGAAAATCCCACATCCGGAGAACACCGCCGATAGTTGTCGTTAGCGATTTGCATTGGTTGCAGCCACTCTTTCACACACACACACCACCTCGAAGCGCATTTTGCATTGTTCTGCAACCCCATCACCATATCTGTTAACAATCTACACTCCGCAGATTCTTGTTGGCTCGATAACAACAAAAAAACGAAGAGGATACAACAAAAAAAAATAGGAAACCAAGTGCGAACAGAAATTATGCACGCTGAAAGCGGAGCGAAAAGACGATTAGAACACGTTCACGGCTACTCGGAGGCATTCACAATTGTGCTATAATTTTTGCGTTTCCTTACCGAGAGTGTGTGCATTTTTTATGCATGCGGAATAATTGTGTGAACGGTTGTAACAGCGCAGGATCGTCGGGCCTTTAGAGAAGCGAGGTTGCGGTTTCTCCGCTGTACGAAGCCTCGGATTGTTCCGCCTCCTGTGGGCTCTGTTGAATTCTTTGTATTTTATATAAGCGTTAATGTGCATCTCCTAAATCAACACTCAGTATATATTGTACAAGCAACTTTTCAGATACTCTCTATCAGCACACTTTGTAACAGAAGAGACACACGACGTGTAGTTACTTCACCGACATTGCCTTCCCAGCAAGTTGCCTTCCCCGTCGTGTGCAGTCCGTGGCGAAATTTATGTGCCGCTTCCCAGTCGAGGAGCAAAAGCCAAGCATCTCAGTAAGATGTTAATTGTCAATAATAATTAATTGGAAATCGGCGTGACGGTGTGACCAAAATAAGTACAAACACCACCCAGAGCCAGCGTTCGGTGTCGGCTAGGCTAATTTAGAGCAGCTTCAAGCTAAAAATCACCCTCTGCTCAGGGACAACAGCACTCCTAGCAGAGAGCCACCACACAGCCAGAGTGAAAGGATGGGCATCCACTTCCCCGCGTACAATCGCGTCTCCCTCCGCACACCCCGTTGCTTCACAATCTAATGTGTGTCTCGAAATTAAAAGTGCATCAACCGGCCAGGCGGGGAACGGACACAGATACAGCGAGAGAGAGAGAGAGAGAGAGAGAGAGAGTCTGTATTTCGCAAACGATACACACAGCGCCTTTGCGGTGTTTGCATATTTTCGGATGCAATGCACACATACGCGGATAGAAGACGCGTCATACCAGACAATTCACCTTCTCTCTCGCTCGCTCTTAACAGCCATGTCTCCTTTACCGCCGCCAAAAAATCCTTCTCGTTGTGGTGCACACGCGTAGTCTAATCAAATAAACGATCGGAATGTTAATTGCTGCTGCTGCTCCGCCGGCAGGCAAGGCGTTTGGAGGGTAGCTAGGAGGCGACGTTTGGCTATGATAGCGAGAGATCGCCACAGCGTAACACCTGCCCGTCACCACACGCTTAACACTCGCCCCTCAAAAACCCGGTGGATTTTCTATCCCTTGAGCACATCCGGCGCGCACACATAGTCGCGGCGACGTCTTCATCGATCGAGAGATGCCTGCCTCGTTTCGTCCGACGATGGGCGGGCGGCGGGGGCAATTGAACTAGATGTCAATAACATAAATTACAAGCAGCAGTTGTGTTGGTCGACTATCGCCCGACTTGATGACAGCCAAAAATGCGAAGGACTTGTGCACGGGGCAGGGAAACATGGGTAAGTGGGTGAAACCGAGCGAAACAATGTTGGAGATTTTTATGGGCAAAGGATGGAAGGGCGATCGGAATGGGCAGGGTTGATTGTCACGGACGCGCATGGACTTTGCAAACCACCAATTTTGGGTTCTAGACTCAACGAAAAACCGTCAAACGTCATTGAAAATGCACCGGTAGCAATTGATAAGTATTAGTGATTAATTTTTATACATATTGATTAGCATTAAATGTTGTAAACTAATCAAACCAAATTTGTAACAATTGAAAGAATGTATTGAGAAATCGTTTGTTTAAAAATTATTTCTTTAATACCCTTCCGTGGAATAATTTCCTCTAACAAATATGCTCATGAGTAGAATATAAAAGTGAATTGTTTGAATTTTTTTATTTGAATACTTTAAAGTGAAATATTTGAGGATTTTCTTTTTCAATCTTTGCAAACAATTTAGCTAGTTTTTTTTTCTAATTTTCGAAATATTTTGGAAGCTACAACCAGGTATTTTAAATGATTAATGCAAAGGTATTATTGAACCCTAGCCATTAAGCAAATGAGACAATTATTTGGTATATTTGACGTAATAATACACCTGATTCAAGTTTTCTGGAATTGATACGGAGCATGTAACTGGTGCTATTTACCCCACAGTTTAAACGTGTCCAATTTATGCATGTTTTTTAGCAGCGACAGTACAAACAGCACCGCCTAACGCTGTGAATCATGACATCCAGCTCATCATCCGCACGGGGAGTGTGTTTCCAGACCGCATTACGCAATCGATGCACGCCTTCGGCGTGCTCATCATGATGCACATGCACCCAAGTGGTGGTGGTGGCGACGCGACACCGACGGTCTGATCGTGGGTGATCTTGAAGTGCCACTCCTACTGCCTACAGTCATGTAGATGCAGCCAGGCACCAGTGGTTTACCGCCTTTAATCTCCGGAGTGCAACCGGAGGAAGGGATGGAACTTACTGAAGGGTCATCAACGAGCCCATCCCCTTTCCCCCATTTCATTGCCGGCGTTCGATTCGTTTGATACGATGACAAAAACGGTGACTGCATCACGTGGCGCACGAACAAATGGGTGCGGGGGTGCCGCGGCGGCCAGTGCCGACTGCGGTTCTGCCGATTCCCATTTCCGACGCTTCTGTGTTTCGCCAGTGTTTGCGATGCGCGACGCGGCAGATCAAAGTGGAAAGCCCACCGCAAGCCTTGTCGGCGCTTCTGCTGCCCCCGACCCGCACCGCATGTGCCCGCAGGCGACATTCACATTCGCACCACATGCACGCGGCGGTGGATCGCTTTTTTTTTCCCACCCCCATCACTCAAACGCGCGCTGGGGGTTGTCGGGACGCGCCTCGCACACCACACAATGGGCCTTTTTTTTGTGACGACAAACGCGGCGCGACAGCGGCGGCTACTCATATTCCGCTAATTTGAATATTTGCGCATTAGTTAGACGCCTTTTAGCGCGCTCGAACGCTTCGTTTGTGCATTTGCATGGGGCGGCCGCTGCAATTATGAGGGCTTTCGACGGAGCGGAGAAGATATTAGCCAGCTTCAGCGTTTTTCGCTTGCCACGAGGACTAATTTAAGTGAGTCATTTAGGGCTCGTAAGAAACTAACAGTAAGAGGCATTAATGTCGATGACAATAATATCATCGTGCTGGTGCTCCTTATGATCAAATAAAACAAGTTTTAGGCGATATAAACTGATAAAAACAATTTTTTAAATCACAAAACCCAAAAAGCAACTAGTGAAAAACATTTTTAAAATATGTTTTGATAAAATTTAATTGTGTACTTTTAAAAAGAAACGAAACAAATCATAAATCGTAATTTATGCAACCAGGAAAATTATTTACATAATTGATTTAATGTAATCCCATAATTTGTTCCTTTTTCTAATAAAGTATAAAAATAGTTTTTCTCCCACAACAGAGCCTCGAAACATTTCGCACGGTTGATATGCAAATGCATCGTGCATTCGTGCATACGATTAGCGCTGCATTATGGATGCATATCGATCATTATCAATATCCCTCCCTATAGCGCGCCCGAACAGGAGCGCACGATCGGCACCTCCCCAGCCCACCTCCCCATCAGCTAGAGACACAAGAAACGGGCGAAGCATATGACTCATTCGCGCATGATCTCAATACCGTACCGACTGCTGCACGGCGGCCAACCCAAAGCCGGGTCGGTTACGCGTTTCCCAAGGCGAACATCTCACCTTGAGAAACAGTGGCTGTTGCAGATTCTTGTTTTTGTTTGGTTTTTTCCCCCTCCATAGGGCAAATTATATGCGATTGACAAGCCCGGTTCTGACACGTTGGCAATCAGATGACATGACATCCACACCACTCTCGACACACGGTGATGATGATATTGATTCCCATTTCAGAGAAGTAACAAAAAACACATCATAAATGCCCACATATCTATCCAGTACGTCAGATCGGGAACTAATAGGTGTTGTCTGCAATCCACAATTGTGCTTCATCTTCACCATCGAAGATGTAGCAAATTGTAACAAACTGTCCTCTCTATCTCTCTCTCTTGCCCAGCTCGAGCCGCACGTGTTGTCACATTACTATTCGCCTGTCACACTGCCTTGATTAATCTCGTACGCGTATTGAAGCCGCGTGTACTGTGAGCGCTGCGACGCCGTTTTTTTTTTTTAACGTAGCTGGCCCTCCCCGTCTGCTTTGTGCTGTTTGTATGTTTGCCGAAGTCATTGCAATTTTACTCCCGCCCCGTCCCGTGTCCACCCCTCTCCCCGACCCGGACCCAGTACATCTATTGTGGCTACTTTTTATCGGACTGCAACTGCAACATTACTAGTGCCCTATCAGTTTTATATCACGCGAAACACGGTCGCCGGTGCGGAGCAGAACCGACGCAAGGCTAAACACGGCACCGGTAACGATCAGTCAATCACGTGCTTACAGCGAACAAAAACCAGAAAACAAAATACAAACCCAAATAGCTGACCTCCGCCACCGTCCCCGGCTGGAGCCGTTGGAAATCGGAATGTCCGCCCGCAGGCGCCGTTGATGCTTTGCCGCGAAAATTAGCAACATCGGTGCCGCTCGAACACGTCAACCTGTCAACCAGCCCGTTCCAGTTGAGAGCGTGCAGGGAAACAAAGTAATGAAAAGCGCCCCAAAAATGTAGCGCTGCAACGCTGATCGACAGTTAAGGGAGCTCGTCAAGGAGGTGCCTTTTTAAAACAAATCGATACCAATCGAACATGTACTGCAATCGAGACAATGTTTGCTGGAAGTGTTTGAGATAAACATTGCAAGTGTGTTGCGTCATATCTTAACAGACGATAAGTTTATCTAGCTTCCCCAAGTGGTTCGAGTGAATTGTGCTTCTTCCGGAAAAGAGTGATAATAAATAAAAACAGCAACAAGTTTTTTAAGGGTATTTTAATCTTGTTAAAATATAAAATAAGTCAGACTTTTTTATTGCTAAGCATTGAAATCAGTCCAGTCTGCAAGCCTTTTTTCACTTTCGCGAAGATTTATTTTAGAATTGGACACGAAGCCATAACGTTACACTGCTTTATTTAAATAGTAAAGATAATCAAAAGGGTTTAAATTTTTATTTACCATATTCCCAAGAAAAGCGATAACCATAACACGCTCCATCGCGGTAGGCTATGGCTTTGCTAAAAATTTACGTTACCTCACCAAAACAATCATGCACAAAGTTTTGTTCCAGTGAAAAGTAGACTACGGGCACACCACACAGAAGCGAACCGCCACACCCGAAACGATCAAAAGTTCCGTCTAAACAATTATTTCGAGCCGTTCGCGGTCGTTCTTGTATCAAACACTCCATTTCCGGGCAGTAAATTTTGACCCGAGCGCGTCACCAATAAAATGCTGCCTAATTATTTTATTGCCTTCTCCGCCATCCAGAAGCGCGCGCACGCGCGCCTTCAGGTTCTGTTTATCCAAACTGTGTCACACACGCACGCACCATAATCATCGCATCGTCCGGGTGAGGGATTGTTCATTCATAAAAATTAAAACCACACCAAACAACGAAATGCTACCGTCGGCAGAACAGCGAGCCGGCATCTTCAACGGCAGTGGCAACGACGACGACAACAACAGTTTATTTGCTTGTTGCTTATTAGTTGCTAGTATATGTTTTATTCGCACACCGTTCAAAACACACCAAAAAGTGTTTGTGTGTGTTTGAACGCAAAGGTTGTGCGTGTTTCCATTCAGAGCTTGGCGACGACGCACCTCAGTGCCGATTTTGTGTCAGTTCACTCAACAACAGCACACAAAAAAAAACAAAAAAAAATATCCCCAAAATATATGCTAACAGCAAACGGTTGCAGAAAATTCGTTGCGAAACACGCACCGCCGCGGGTGGATTGTTTCAATCGTGTTTCTCCTTTTTTCTTCCACATTAATTCATGATTTCGACACACACTCTCTTCTGTGTGTCGTTCTTCAGTTTTGCTGTTTTTTTCAATTGCAAGTTCGAAAATTAAAAAAAAAACACGTAAAGCTAGGATATACTGGACGGAGGCCAACATTCGAATAGTAACAACAGCTCCATTAGCCAGCGGAGACC